>JAKOGI010002984.1:7500-73376 GCA_029747015.1 Carnegiea gigantea | reverse complement strand
TCAGCCACACAGCCAAAGAAAATGTAGAGGCAACGGTTTCTCTATTCACCACGGCCCTAGCAGGTACCACGGGCTGACTGTGGTCTGTGCTTGAACTAGTTTTCTACTCTTTTCTTGCTCCACGGGCATAGCAGCACATGGGTGTCCATGGGGGAGGTCAAAATACATCTATTTATGGTCAAATGCTAGGCCAAAAGGCTTAAAATCCTACAAGACACATCCAAGAGCTATACCCAAGCATAAATCAAGAATAGGAGTGTAAATAATAACATTAAGTAGATAATTCTTCTAAAAATGGAACAAAATAACGTTAAAATGATGTATACATTAGGCACTTATCACTTAGTGTAAGAGGGCACCTCAGAGATGTCATCCTAGAATGGGAAGTTGATTTGCAACTTCTTGAGTACCTCCAAAAATTTCGCAAACTTGGCGTCAAGTTTGGCCTTAGCAAGCCTTTGAGGAAAAGGAATTGGTGGCTTATAAGGCTCAATTGGCCTAGGTTTTGTGGTCTCCTCATGGTTGTCTTGCTCTTCACTTTCTGGGACCTAATCTCCCTTTTCTTCCACTATTTCCTTGCTCTTGTCTTTGACCAAGCCTTCATCCTCCTCCCCGTGAGGCCCTTTTGGCTCATCAAGTAGCTTTCCACTCCTCAAAGTGATGGCATTTATATGCCCTTTGGAATTTGCTTTTGATTGGCCCGGAAGGTGCCCTTGAGCTCGAGATAAGTGGTTTACTTGTTGGGCAATTTGGGCAAATTGAGTCTCCATCATCTTTTTATGTGTGGACATGCTCTCAAACTTGGAATTGAGTTGGCTCATGGACTCACCAAGAGCCTCATTTGCCTTAGTTTGAGTTTGAATGAACCTCTCCATTAAGCTCTCCAAGTTCGACTTTTGAGGTGGGTTTTGTGGAGGTGGAATTTGATGAGCACAGTATTAGAAACCGGGAGGATTAGAATGATTTTGTGAGGGATGATGAGGAGGGGGTTTGGGTTTTATAGGAGAAGTTTGGGTGGTGTCTCTAACACAAGTTGAAGGTATTAGAGTAGGGGTCATTTTGTGGCATGTAGTGAAAGTTGTGGAGGGCATTGGCTTGTTCAACGGTGAGGTCTTGAAATGACTGACCAAGATGACATTCATACCATTGTGCCCTTGGATTCCACACACTTCACAAACAATCGCTTGCCTAAATGACATGAGAAGGAGTAGGCTAAAGTTGATCTACCTTTTGGAAAAGTGCGTCAACCTTGCTTGCACGCATAGTAAAGGCATCAATCTCATGCTTTCCTCCTCTTTTCGGTTAGCTCCGTTCACCTGCCCAATGGTAGTTGTTTGATGCCATATCTTCAAGTGGTTGCTTGGCTTCATTGATGGGTTTGTCCATAAGAGCACCTCCGGCAGCTACGTCAATAGAGATCTTCATCTGTTGTTGAAGACCATTGTAAAATGTTTACACCAACAACCAATCTAGGATGCCATGATGGGGGCACCGCCGTTAGAGCCCTTTGAACCATTCCCATGCTTCATAAAGAGACTCACCCTCCATTTGAGAGAAAAAGGTGATGTCATTTTGGTGTTTGGCCGTCTTCCTGTGAGAGAAATACTTGCACAAGAACACCTTGGAGAGACCATCCCAAGTAGTGAATGAATTGGCAATCGAGTTCAAAAGCCACGACTTAGCTTTATCCTTCAAAGAGAAAGGAAATAGCCTCAACCGGATGGCATCATTTTAGACCCCGTTCATCGTGTAGCACCTCTCCAAGAAAGAAGCAATGTGGGTATTGGGGTTCTCCATTGGGTACCCTCCAAATTGGTCGTGTTGAAATAAAGTGATGAACGCCGAGTTGAATTAAAAGTTGTTTGCCCTAAGGGAAGGCTTCACGACGCTAGATGGAATGGTATTTGGATCTGGCATCGTAAAGTCTCTCAACACAGTGGTGGCGGGATCCATGATGTGTTCTTAAGTTTGCCTTCCTTGTCTACCTTTATTTCATACACGTCGTCAGTGAGAACGAAAAGTAGCTTCGATCTCAGGGTCAAAGGGAGCCAAATCACCAAAACCTTAGCTTCTCCTGTGTATGTAACAATAAGCACTGCCAAAGGAGGTAAGCCAACTTAAGAAAGAATAGTGACAATTAAACAAAACCAAACAAAAACTCTAGCCTCCATCCACACTTCGAGTTACGATACCTAAGGAACCTTGTTCCCTGGCAACAGCACCAAAAACTTGTTCAATGGGAAATAAGCTTTAAAATTTATACCGCAAGTGAACAGTTTATCACCGTGTACTTGGGGTGTCGTCCACTGAGAATAAGACTTAGGTTACCTAACTTAGTGTTAGATCGAATCTAGAAAGGCGATAAGTAAGTTTAAGAGAAGAAAGAAACAAAGACTAGCCAATATTGTGGTCTAAAACTTAATTGGAGAAGGACTTGGGTCGGGGGATTAGTCGCAAGTGGCTACTTATGCTAGGCAATGAGTCCTTGAACTTGACTCAACTGACGAGTGATTTTAAGGGGGTGATTAGTTCATTTAGGGCTACCCAAACATCCTTTCGGACAGTAAAGATAACCTTAATCCATGAGCCCACCTATTTTAATAGAGACTCGAAGGTCAAGGATGAAGAAGACCAACTTGCACCTAACAAGGCTTTGTGTTATTTTCATCCCCAATGCTTGTGCTCTCTTCTTCTATTCACATAGGATGAACACCCACCTCTCGGTGTGGTTATTCACCCCAAATATTGGATGGAAAGTCCTTTTGGGCATTTCATCAAACACTTGGTGGGTAGAGAATGAGACCCCTAAATAACTTGAAAATTAAAGCAAGACATGATCACACCATGCTTATTGTGCCATCCTAGCTCCTAATCCCAAACCCAAGCTAAGGAAAACTACTCACTAATCATCATCGAAACAATCCAACAATCATAAGAAGCTTGATCAAACAATCTAAGCAAAACTAAGTAAAGAGGAAAAGAGAGAGAAAGAAGAACAAACTTCAATTAATGGAATCAAGAATGAAAGTCTTCAAAATCTTCAATCAATAATAATTCAAGAACACTAATCTTCTTTTCACCCTAATGAAACCTAGAAAGTGTTTAAAGTGCTTTTTACAAGAAAAAATTAAGCATCCTCGAAATTAGGTAAAATGGGGTATTTATAGGCTACAAAATGGGAAACAGTGACGGCCGTCGCCCAGGCGACAGCCTGAAGATGGCCTGGCAACGCCCTATCATATACACGACGACTGGTTGTCGCCACCTCCTGTTTTAGGAGGACTTCTTGTAGGCAGGTGACAGCCAGGCCGTCGACTGTGTGACGGCTAGGCCGTCGACTGTGCAACGGCCATCGCCTATCCTGTGCCTTGAATTTTTTAGTTTTTCTTACTCCTTTGCTCCCCTCGTGCGTTGGGTGACTAATCTTTGCTCTCGCATTGCCTTTTTCCATGCATTAGCTGCCTTTGTTCCTTAAATAACTCGAAAAATACCTGGGAAAAGTCTGAAAGGGGATTAAACAAGGCAATGACATTAAGGAGACAAACCTTGTTCAAATCCCTCTAAATCAAAGGAGAAATAGGGGGAAAGAACCAAAAAGGGGATGGGGAATTAGTTAAAATTGAGGCTTGTTAGTTTTGAGCGTCAAAATTCTATGTTCAGTTCCCTGACGTGTCCCAATCTCAATCCAATGGAATTTTGGGTCAGGTTTGTGCTAGTTGTGGACTCATAATGCCATTTTGAGTGGAAAACCAAAATACTTCTTTGATGTCCTTACTAGAACTAAAGATGTCCTATGTGATCAAGAAGCATGCCAGAAACATGTACACTCACATGAACTTTTATGTGTTCCATAAACAATTATACATTGGTCAGATGTGCCGCCATGTGCAAGGTATCACCAACGTAAAGAGTCAATCATACCTATAAGATCCAGCACAATTATGAAAACAAAACTGAGATCTGCTATGTGGTGCAGAATGAGGAATCTTCCAAATGCTAGTGCTCATGCCACTTCGTCGACTCGAGCGGAACTCCATGTGCTCACATGATGCTCGTTTTCACATCCAATTTGCTGAAAATTTTGCCAGCATATGTCGTTAATAGGTGGACCAAGACGACAACAAAAAAGCCACTGTACAAGCTCGATAGTGCTTTAGCAAATGCTTATGGAGAAATAGCCCGCAAAATAAGCGGATAGGTGCAGCATGGTCGTAGTTTTACACATGTATGGATCTGGTTGGGCACACCCCAGTAAAGTTGTAGGTGCTATTGAGTTCTATGATTTTGGTCGAGCATGAACTTCATGACATCGGCAGTGAGTCGGCAAGTAATGCGGCAATGGATCTATCGACCTACTTTGGATGTGCGGTGCCAGAACACATTGAAATACATTCACCCCAAACACTCGTAATGAAAGGAAGAGGAAAAAGGATGAAGATAGCGGCTAAGAGGGCCATTGAGCAGGAATCATACGTGTGGAATGTGCTACTGTTGGAATCGAGTTGCTTCCTATAATAGCAAGAACTGTCTAGAGAAGAGACGTTAGTGCACTGTCTCTAAGGTATGTGTGCCTTCTATGTTTCTTTTACAAAAACAAATGAAAAAATTCAGTTTTGTGATTTATACACTGGTAGGTTTTTTGGACATTTTATGTATTCTGTTCATTGTTTGCAGATTATCATCCTCTCTTAGAAGTGGTAATTGATTTTGGATAAGCCCGCCAAATGTCTTCAGATTGTGTAAGGATCAAGGTACTAGTTGGTGATCAGTAGGATTGGTTTTAGTGATCGTTGATATTGCTTTTGGTGATCAATTGATGGAATTATGGGAATGCGTTTGCAAAGGCATAATATATGTCTTGCACTTGAAACTGAGTTTGTAATCAATTGTATATGCTTTGGCGATCATTAGAACTGTGTTTGGTGAATACAAGATCTATCTTTTTGTGGTGATCACCATAAATACGTTGGTTTTCCATATGAAAACAATTCTCAGGGATAGTTGGATGAGCTTTATTTTGTTGTATTTGTGGTTTATCCTTATCAAGACTGATAGTATATGTTTTTATGAATGATATCAATTGGTGTTTAAGAGTTCCAGTTTTGGTGATCATTACAACCATCTTTGGTGATCACTATATCCATTTATGGTGGTCAACATAAATATGTTGGTTTTTCACCAGACATCCTCCGAGTGATAGTTGGAAAAGCTGTATTTTGTTGTATTTTGTTATTCTCATCAACGATTATAGTACATGGCTTTATAAAAGAGATCGTTTACTAATCAACAGTTGAAGCCTTGGTGATCATTGTTAAGTCATAAATCATGCATTATTTTAATAATTATTTTGATTATATTATATAAATTATTTCATCTAATTTAGTTTATTTTATATATTTTTCAGGTTAAGCGTTGATAAAATAAAGAGAAGAAGAGAAGACGTTCAAGTACGGGTTTTATTTACGAAGGGATTTTACAAGAAAATTTATCAAGTCGGTCCCCAAAAAAATAATGAATTTTGAAAAATAATATTTTCATAAGGAGTTGTGTGGGTTTGGATTACTACTCCTAATTGAAGAGGGATTAGAAGACTTGGAAGGGAAGAAGCCCAAAGAAGAAAACCCCAGTAGAATAATACTATAAAAACCTGTCTCTTATCCTCTAAAAGACACACACTGAAAAGCCTAGCCTCACCAACCTCATGCAGCATCATTCCTTCACCATGCATTCAACCTCCTCACCTCACCTCCTCCTTCACGTCAAACCACCACCAACACCTTCATCATCATCATCAGCAACATCTATCATCATCATCTATGATTATCACTTCATGTCAAATTCAGCAACACCACTATCAGCATAATCAACGCCAATTACCCTCATCAGCATCAATTCCATCTTGATTCTTTTATCACACAAAGTAACATTGTCCTTTTTTTTTTAGTTTAGTTGTTATTAAACATGAAATCTTTGGTTCATTATTGTGATTTTATTTTTAATATGAGTGAGTAATTTTCTTGTACTTAGTATAATCTATTTGAAACCATGCTAGATTAATTATTTTGAAACAAGTCATATGTTTATTGTCTAGTTGATTTTTATTCATAATTCTATAACGATTAGTATTTATCATTTGTGATATTCTCGTTAGATTAATTATAATACATGCTAACTAGTTTAATACGAATTCATATGATAGTTTAAAAGGCTTTAATACATAAAAGTTATGGTCTTTGAGGCATTAGTATCACCCTAATTAATCATAGATGGCTCAAACCCATCTCTTTCAATTAGGTAATCATTATAGATCTTTGTTAAATCAATTTATTGGTAAATTGATTACAAGGCATTAGATGATATTTTTCTAATACTTACTGTTCTAGTTTGATTAAATTCTTGCGCTGGTGATGGGGTTATCAAAACTGGTAGGATTTATGTTAGGGGTGAACCTAAATAAACTATAATATAAGAAAAAATGGGAAAGATCCGCTGGTGGGTATCTTCTACAGTCTTACTCATTGATAAATCGATTTGTGTGTTGATGATAAATATTAATTTACATGGTGGATATGGATTATACTAAGTATTTTTCATAAATTTGGTATCGTTGATAACTATTTATTGCTTTTTAGTTAATTTCTCTAGTTTGTCAATTTTTATTCTTCAATTTATAAGCTTTAATATAAATTTCAATTGTCCCTCCAAAAGAGTAGTCTTTTAGGAGTGTCGTGGTAATATTAGGTCAGTTAGATTTTGATTTTTAGCATGGTTATAATTTTTGATTTAATTTCTATTCTGTTTTGCCATTTATTTAATGGTTTGTTAGAAATTAGGTTAAAAATAGATCCTTTTGCGGTTTTTCATATTTTAGTCTATTTTAGGGTTTATATGGTATCCTATTCTGGCTTTATTTAATTTTAAAATTTTTGAAAATTATTTGATAATTTTTAAGAATTATTTCGTGACTTTGATATGTGCAGGTTTTTTATTTTAATAAATCTAAAGATTACATTTTTAATTTTTATCTTATATTTTTAGGGCTTTATTAAGTCTAGAAAATTATATCCTAAAATCTGGGCGTTTTTGTTATTTATTTTCATATTTTATTCTTTCTCTAATTTTAGATTTTATTGTCTGTTTTAATTTTCGGTAGTTAATTTTTTATTTTAATTTTTCTGAATTTAATTCCACATAATTTTGGAGTCATAAAGTTTTAAACATGTAGAATATTAATTTAGATTACTTTCTATAATTTTTGATATTAATTTTCTGCTTGTTATTTTTTGTTTTAATTTTCAGTTTAATAGTGTGTTATTATTTCTATTTTTATTTTTCAGATTAATTAGAATAGCTATTTACTGTTTTATTTTCAGAATTAAATTTAGAATATTGAGGAGCAATATTAAGTATTTCTTCAGATTTTTACTTATTAAATTTGATTTATTTTAGTAATATATAGAGAAGTTATAATAAATTTTAGTAGTAAAATAATTTAGAATTAAACTAACTTATTATCATACTTTTTTCTTGTGGGATCGATCCCTACTTTCCTATACTATAAATGTTATTTATAAATCAAAGTAGTGGTTTAATTTGTAACTGTACGACAAGCTTTACAAATTTTGGCGCCGTTGTCGGGGAAAAAAATGAGATTGTTAGTTTACTTCTATTTAATTTTACTACTTTTATTGTTTTGTTTTAGCTCTAATATTTCATTTTTATAGTTTGTTTTAGTTTATGAGATTAAGGGAATGTCGCATGATCGAAAACAAAAAGGAGCATACGTTTGAGGTGTTTGAAAATAAAAAGATCAGATATGCTTAGTGGCGGAGATCCAACTAGAGAATTCATGAGTTTCATAACGCCGAGCCAACGACTATAAATAAAGGCGCTGGTTGGGAGGCAACCCAACATTTTTCAGGGAAGTTCTAATTTGCTTTCAGTATCTTCTTGTCTTTTATTAACTAGCATGCATTAGGGACAATGCATGAATTAAGTGTGGGGGGATGCATCTTACATTTAGTTCCTACAGTATTTATTCATGTTAAGGAAAAAAAATGTAAAAAAAAAAATTATTTTAATTTTCTTATAAATAATGCATGATATGAGTTTGTGCTAGGCTTACTTGCTTAAAATTTTTTATTTTCTTAGCTATTTATAGTTTATTCTTCTATGAGAGAAGACTTCTGAGCATGTTAGCTGTCATTCAGAGAAGTTTGAGTTGATCCTCATATATCTCTTTAATGAGTAAATGACATGATTATCAGTCTTATTTGGTCATGTTATATAGCCACTTCAGAGGCAATAAAATGACCTACCCATTTCCTAAACTATTGAATTAGTAGAATAACTCATTAAAATTTTGACTTTTCTTGGTTATAAAAAAAAGTGAAAAAAAAAGTTAGATTACCAACATGGGTGGGAATAGATGGGTCGGCACCTTTTTCCCTCAAGTTTAGGTCTCAAGTTGAGCCTTATGCATGGAGTAACCCATGTTAGGATAGTCATGCCCCTTTTTGGGTCGATCAATGACTTGTACCAAACTAACAGTCAAAAAAACAAAAAAATAAAAATAATGATGAGAATAAATTGTTTGGTCCAGCAGCTCTATTCGGGTGAGTGTGAGACACGGAGTGTTCAATTTCTAAGACCCTATACGGGCCTCGAATATGTGCGCAAGTGGAGTTTGAAAAAAGAAGGAAAAAATTGCAAGGCAAGTTAGAATCAATTTCAATGAGTTATTCCTTTTAACTCAATTGTCTTTATAGCTGTACCGTACTTTAACTTTTCTACTGTAAACTGTTTAGACCTCTTAATCTGTGTATGCGTGCTTAAAAGAGATGGATAATTATTACTCTTGTTACTTCATTAAAGAAGTGTTGTGAGGTTGAAGAAGAAACTCTTTGATGGTCGTTAAATGTTTAGTAGTTATTAACTTGTTGGAAGAAAAACTGATTAATTTCGAGTAAAACTATTTTTAAATCAAGACAGTACCTAGTGCAAAATTTCATATTTATACATGACTTTATAAGAAAGAGGGTCAGTTTTTTAGGTCGCGTCCCAGATTTCTTTGCACGAGGACGTTCAAACTCTAAGTGTGGGGGAATTTGCTAAGTCATAAATCATGCATTATTTTAATAATTATTTTGATTATATTATATATATCATTTCGTCTAATTTACTTTATTTTATATATTTTTTCAGGTTAAGCGTTGATAAAATAGAGAAGAGAAGAGAAGACGTTGAAGTTCGGGTTTTATTTACTAAGGGATTTTACAAGCAAATTTATCATGTCGGTTCAAAAAAAATAATGAATTATGAAAAATAATATTTTCATAAGGATTTATGTGGGCTTGGATTACTACTCCTAATTGAAGAGGGATTAGAAGACTTGGAAGGGAAGGAGCCCAAAGAAGAAAACCCTAGTAAAATGATACTATAAAAACCTATCTCTTATCCTCTAAAACTCACACACCAAAAAGCCTAGCCTCACCAACCTCACGTAGCATCATTCCTTCACCGCGCATTCAACCTCCTCACCTCACCTCCTCCTTCACGTCAGACCCTCACCGACACCTTCATCATCATCATCATCAACATCTATCATCATCATCTACAATTATCACTTCACGCCAAATTCAGCAACACCACTATCAGCATAGTCAACAACAATTACCCTCATCAGCATCAATTCCATCTTGATTCTTTTATCACACAAAGTAACATTGTCCCTTTTTTTTAGTTTAGTTGTTATTAAAAATGAAATCTTCTATTCATTACTATGATTTTATTTTTAATATGAGTGAGTAATTCTCTTGTACTTAGTATAATCTATTTGAAACCATGGTAAATTAATTATTTTGAAACAAGTCTTATGCTTTATTGTTTAGCTAATTTTTATTCATGATTCTACAACGATTAGTATTTATCGTTTATGATATTTGCATTAAATTAATTATAATGCATGTTAATTAGTTTAATACGAATTCATCTGATAATTTAAAAGGTTTTAATACGTAAAAGCTATAGTCTTTTAGGCATTAGTATCACCCTAATTGATCATAGATGGCTCAAACTCATCTCTTTTAATTAAGTAATCGTTATAGATCTTTGTTAAATAAATTTACTAGTAAATTAGTTACAAGGTGTTAGATGATGTTTTTCTAATACTTACTGCTCTAGTTTGATTAAATTCTAGCACTGGTATTAGGGTTATCAAAGCTAGTAGGGCTTATGTTAGGTTGGACCTAAATAAACTATAATATAAGGAAAAACGGGAAAGATCCGCTGGTGGGTGTCTTCTACAGTTTAAGTCATGGATAAATCAATTTGTGTGTTGATGATAAATATTAATTTGCATGGTGGATATGGATTATGCTAAATATTTTTCGTAAATTTGGTACCGTTGATAATTATTTCTTCCTTTTTAGTTAATTTCTCTAGTTTGCCAATTTTTATTCTTTAATTTATAAGTTTTAATATAAATTTTATTTACCCCTCCAAAAGAGTAGTCTTTTAGAAGTGTCTTGGTAATATTAGATCAGTTAGATTTTGATTTTTAGTGTGGTTATAATTTTCGGATTTAATTTCTATTCTATTTTGCCACTTATTTACCAGTTTGTTAGAAATTAGGTTAAAAATAGTTCCTTTTGTGGTTTTTCATATTTTACTCCATTTTAGGGTTTATATAGTATCATATTCTGCCTCTACTTAATTTTAGAACTTTTGGAAATTATTTGACAATTTTTCAGAATTGTTTCGTGAGTTGGATATGTGTAAATTTTTTATTTTAATAAATCTTAAAATTTAATTTTTAATTTTTATTTTATGTTTTTAAGGTTTTATTAAGTCCAGAAAATTATATCCTAAAATCTGGGAACTTTTGTTATTTATTTTCGTATTTATATTGGTGCAATTTATTCTTTCTCTAATTTCAGATTTTATTTTCTATTTTAATTTTCTGTAGTTAATTTTCTGTTTTAATTTTTCTGAATTTAATTACATACAATTTTGGAATTATAAAGCTATAAACTTGTAGAATATTAATTCGGATTACTTTCTGTAATTTTTAATATTAATTTTCTGCTTGTTATTTTCTATTTTAATTTTCTGCCTAATATTGTGTTATTATTTTCATTTTTATTTTTCAAATTACTTAGGATAGCTATTTACTATTTTATTTCCAAAATTAAATTTAGAATATTTAGGAACAATATTAAGTATCTCTCCAGATTTTTACTTATGAAATTTTATTTATTTTAGTAATATAAAGAGAAGTTATAATAAATTTGAGTAGTAAAATCATTTCGAATTAAACTAGGTTATTATCATAATCTTTCCTCATGGGATCAATTCCTACTTTCCTATGCTATAAATATTATTTATAAATCAAAGTAGTGGTTTAATTTGTAACTCTACGATAAGTTTTACAAATTTTGGCGCCGTTGTCGGGAAAAAAATGAGATTGTTAGTTTACTTCTATTTAATTTTACTACTTTTATTGTTTTGTTTTAGCTCTAGTATTTCATTTTTATAGTTTGTTTTAGTTTATGAGATTAAGGAGTAGTCGCATGATCAAAAATAAAAAGAAGCATACGTTTGAGGTGTTTGAAAATAAAAAGATCAGATATGCTTAGTGGAGGAGATCTAACTAGGGGATCCATGAGCTTCATGACGTTGGGCCAACGACTATAAACAAAAACGCTGGTTGGGAGGAAAAACATTTTTCAGGGAAGTTTTTTATTCGCTTTCAGCATCTTCTTTTCTTTTATTAATTAACATGCATTAGGGACAATGCATGAATTAAGCGTGGGGGGGTGCATTCTGCATTTAGTTCCTGCAGTATTTATTCATGTTAAGTAAAAAAAATGTAAAAAAAAATTATTTTAATTTTTCTTATAAATAATGCATCATATGAGTTTATTCTATGCTTGCCTGCTTAAAAATTTTTATTTTCTTAGCTATTTATAATTTATTCCTCTATGAGTGAAGACTTCTAAGCATGCTAACAGTCATTCAGAGATTGTTGAGTTGATCCTCATATATCCCTTTAATGAGTAACTGTCATAATATCCATCCCATTTGGTCATGTTACATAGCCGCTTCAAAGGCAATAAAATGACCTAACCCACTTCCTAAATTATTGAATTAGTAGAATAACTCATTAAAATCGTAACTTTTCTTGTGTTATAAAAAAAAGCGAGAAAAAAGGTTAGATTACCAACATGGGTAGGAATATGTGGCTCGGCACCTTTTTCCCTTAAGTTTAGATTTCAAGTTGAGCCTTATGCATGGAGTAACCCACGTTGGGAGAGTCATGCCCCTTTTTAGGCCGATCAATGACTTGTACCAAACTAACAGTCAAAAAAATAAAAAATAAAAATAATGATGAGAAATAATTGTTTGCTCCAGCACCTCTATTCGAGTGAGTGTAAGACAGGGAGTGTTTAATTTCTAAGACCCTATATGGATCTCGAACATGTGCGCAAGTGGAGTTTGAAAAAAAAAAAAAGAAAAAAATTGCAAGGCAAGTTAGAATCAATTTCAATGAGTTGTTCCTTCTAGTTCAATTGTCTTTATAGCCATACCGTACTTCAATTTTGCTGTCGTAAACTGTTTAGACCTCCTGATCGGTGTATGCGTGCTTAAAAGAGATGGATGATTATTGCTCTTGTTACTTCATTAAAGAAGTGTTGTGAGGCTGATGAAGAAACCCTTTAATGGTCGTCAAACGTTTAGTAGTTATTAATTTGTTGGAAGAAAAACTAATTAATTTTCAATAAAACTATTTTTAAATCAAGCCAATACCTAATGCAAAATTTCATATTTACGCATGACTTTATAAGAAAAAGGGTTAGTTTTTTAGGTCGTGTCCCAAATTTCTTTGCACGAGATCGTCCAAAGTCTAAGTGTGGGAGCATTTGTTAAGTCATAAATCATGCATTATTTTAATAATTATTTTGATTATATTATATATATTATTTCATATAATTTACATTATTTTATATATTTTTCAGGTTAAGCGTTTATAAAATAAAGAGGACAAGAGAATACGTTGAAGTTCAGGATTTATTTACTAAGTGATTTTACAAGCAAATTTATCAAGTCGGTCCCCAAAAAAAAAAACGAATTATAAAAAGCAATATTTTTATAAGGATTTGTGTGGGCTTGAATTACTACTCCTAATTGAAGAGGAATTAGAAGACTTGGAAGGGAATGAGCCCAAAGAAGAAAACCCTAGTAGAATGATACTATAAAAACCTATCTCATATCCTCTAAAACACACACACCAGAAAGCCTAGCCTCACCAACCTCATGCGGCATCATTCCTTCACCATGCATTCAACCTCCTCACCTCACCTCCTCCTTCACGTCAAACCCTCACCAGCACCCTCATCATCATTATCATCAACATCTATCATCATCATCTACAGTTATCACTTCATGCCAAATTCAGCAACACCACTATCAACGTAGTCAACGCTAATTACCCTCCACAACATCAATTCCATCTTGATTCTTTTATCACACAAAGTAATATTGTCCCTTTTTTTGTTTAGTTGTTATTAAACATGAAATCTTTGGTTAACTATTGTGATTTTATTTTTAATATGAGTGAGCAATTCCCTTGTACTTAGCATAATATATTTGAAACCATGCTAAATTAATTATTTTGAAGAAGTCTTATGCTTTATTATCTAGTTGATTTTTATTCATGATTCTATAACAATTAGTATTTATCGTTTATGATATTCACATTAGATTAATTATAATGCATGCTAATTAGTTTAATACGAACTCATATGATAGTTTAAAAGGCTTTAATACGTAAAAGTTATATTTTTTTAGGCATTAATATCACCCTAATTAATCATGGATGGCTCAAACCCATCTCTTTTAATTAGGTATTCGTTATAGATCTTTGTTAAATAAATTTGCTAGTAAATTGGTTACAAGGTGTTAGATGATGCTTTTCTAATACTTACTGCTCTAGTTTGATTAAATTCTTATGCTGGTATTAGGGTTATCAAAACTAGTAGGGTTTATATTAGGGTTGGACTTAAATAAGATATAATATAAGGAAAGACAGGGATGATTCGCTGGTGGGTGTCTTCTACAGTCTAACTCATAGATAAATCGATTTGTGTGTTGATTATAAATATTAATTTGCATGGTGGATATGGATTATGCTAAGTATTTTTCATAAATTTGGTATCGTTGATAATTATTTCTTACTTTTTAGTTAATTTCTCTAGTTTGTAAATTTTTATTCTTCAATTTATAAGCTTTAATATAAATTTCATTTATCCCCCCCCCAAAAGAGTAGTCTTTTAGGAGTGTTTTGGAAATATTAGATCAGTTAGATTTTGATTTTTAGCGTGGTTATAATTTTTAGATTTAATTTCTATTCTGTTTGCCATTTATTTACTGGTTTGTTAGAAATTAGGTTAAAAATAGTTCCTTTTGTGATTTTTCATGTTTTAGTCCGTTTTAGGGTTTATACATTATCCTATTCTGTCTCTATTTAATTTTGAAATGTTTGGATATTTGACAATTTTTCAGACTTATTTCGTGAGTTAGATATGTGCAGGTTTTTTATTTTAATAAATCTGAAAATTACATTATTAATTTTCATTTTATGTTTTAGGGTTTTATTAAGTCCATTAAATTATATCCTAAAATGTGAGCATTTTTGTTGTTTATTTTCGTATTTATATTGGTGCAGTTTATTCTTTCTCTAATTTCAAATTTTATTTTCTGTTTTAATTTTCTATAGTTGATTTTCTGTTTTTATTTTTCTGAATTTAATTACATGTATTTTTGAAATTATAAAGTTATAAACTCATAGGATATGAATTTGGATTACTTTCTGTAGTTTTTAATATTAGTTTTCTACTTGTTATTTTCTGTTTTAATATTCAGTCTAATATTATGTTATTATTTCTGTTTTTATTTTTTAGATTATTTTGCATAGCTACTTACTGTTTTATTTCCAGAATTAAATTTAGAATATTTAGGAGGACTATTAAGTATTTCTCCGGATTTTTACTTATTGAATTTGACTTATTTTAGTAATATAAAGAGAAGTTATAATAAATTCGAGTTGTAAAATCATTTAGAATTAAACTAGCTTATTATCATAATTTTTCCTCGTAGGATCGATGCCTACTTTCCTACGCTATAAATATTATTTATAAATCAAAGCAGTGGTTTAATTTGTAACTCTACGATAAGCTTTACAAATTTTGGCGTCGTTGCCAGGGGAAAAAAAATGAGATTGTTAGTTTACTTCTATTTAATTTTACTACATTTATTGTTTTGTTTTAACTCTAGTATTTTATTGCTATAGTTTGTTTTAGTTTATGAGATTAACAAGTGGTCGCACCATCGAAAACAAAAAGGAGCATATGTTTGAAAAGTTTGAAAGTAAAGAGATCACATATCCTTAGTGGAGGAGATCTAACTAGAGGATCCATGAGTTTCATGATGTCGAGCCAACGACTATAAACAAAGGCACTGGTTGGGAGGCAACCCAATATTTTTCAAGGAAGTTTTTAATTCGCTCTCAACATCTTCTTTTCTTTTATTAATTAGCATGCATTAGGGACAATGCATCAATTAAGTGTGGAGGAGTGCATCCTGCATTTAGTTCCTACAGTATTTATTCATGTTAAGAAAAAGAAGGTAAAAAAAAATTATTTTAACTTTCTTATAAATGGTGTATGATATGAGTTTATTCTAGGCTTGCTTGCTTAAAAATTTTTATTTTCTTAGCTATTTATAGTTTATTCTTCTATGAGTGAAGAATTCTGAGTATGCTAGCTGTCATTCAGAGATGTTTGACTTGATCCTCATATATCCCTTTAATGAGTAACTGTCACGGTATCCATCTTATTTGGTCATGTTATATAGCCGTTTCAGTGGCAATAAAATGACCTAACCCATTTTTTAGACTATTGAATTAGTAGAATAACTCATTAAAATTGTGACTTTTCTTATGTTATAAAAAAATGAGAAAAAAAAGGTTAGATTACCAATATGGGCAGGAATATGTGGCTCCGCACCTTTTTCCTTTAAGTTTAGGTCTTAAGTTGAGCCTTATGTATAAAGTAAACCATGTTGGGAGAGTCATGTTCCTTTTTGGGCCGATTAATGACCGGTACCAAACTAACAGTCAAAAAAATAAAAAAATAAAAATAATAATGAGAAATTATTGTTTGCTCCAGCACCTCTATTCAGGTGAGTGTGAGACAGAGAGTGTTTAATTTCTAAGACCCTATATGGGTCTTGAACATGTGCGCAAGTGGAGTTTGAAAAAAAAAAACGAAAAAGTTTGCAAGGCAAGTTAGAATCAATTTCAATGAGTTATTCCTTCTAGTTCAATTATCTTTATGGCCATATCGTACTTCAACTTTTCTACCGTAAACTGTTTAGACCTCTTGATCGGTGTATGCGTACTTAAAAGAGATAGATGATTATTGCTCTTGTTACTTCATTAAAGAAGTGTTGTGAGGCTGATGAAGAAACTCTTTAATTATCGTTAAACATTTAGTTGTTGTTAACTTGTTGGAAGGAAAACTAATTAATTTTGAATAAAATTTTTTTTAAAGCAAGCCAAAATGCCTAGTGTAAAATTTTATATTTATGCATGACTTTATAAGAAAGATGGTCAGTTTTTAGGTCGCGTCCCAGATTTTTTTACACGAGAACGTCCAAAGTCTAAGTGTGGCGGAATTTGTTAAGTTATAAATCATGCATTATTTTAATAATTATTTTGATTATATTATATACATTATTTTGTTTAATTTACTTTGTTTTACATATTTTTCAGGTTAAGGGTAGATAAAATAAAGAAGAGAAGAGAAGACGTTGAAGTTCGGGTCTTATTTACTAAGGGATTTTACAAGCAAATTTATCAAGTCGGTCCAAAAAAAATTTGAATTATGAAAAATAATATTTTCATAAGGATTTATGTAGGCTTGGATTACTACTCCTAATTGAAGAGAGATTAGAAGACTTGGAAGAGAAGGAGTCCAAAGAAGAAAATCCTAGTAGAATGATACGATAAAAACCTATCTCTTATCCTCTAAAACACATACCAAAAAGCCTTGCCTCACCAACCTCACGCAGCATCATTCCATCACCACGCATTCAACTTCCTCACCTCACCTCCTTCTTCACGTCAAAACCCCCACCAACACCTTCATCATCATCATCATCAACATCTGTCATCATCATCTACGATTATCACTTCACGCCAAATTCACCAACACCACTATCAGCATAGTCAACGCCAATTACCGTCATCAGCATCAATTCCATCTTGATTCTTTTATCACACAAAGCAACATTGTCCTTTTTTTTAGTTTAGTTGTTATTAAACATGAAATCTTTGGTTAATTATTGTGATTTTATTTTTAATATGAGTGAGTAATTCCCTTGTACTTAGTACAATCTATTTGAAATCATGCTAAATTAATTATTTTGAAGCAAGTCTTATGCTTTATTGTCTAATTGATTTTTATTCATGATTCTATAACGGTTAGTTTTTATCATTTATGATATTCACATTAGATTAATTGTAACGCATGCTAATTAGTTTAATATGAATTCATATTATAGTTTAAAAGGCTTTCACATGTAAAAGTTATAGTCTTTTAGGCATTAATATCACCCTAATTAATCATAGATGGCTCAAACCCATCTCTTTTAATTTAGTAATCATTATAGATCTTTGTTAAATCAATTTTCTGGTAAATTGATCACAAGGCATTAGATGATATTTTTCTAATATTTACTTCTATGGTTTGATAAAATTCTTGTGCTGGTGTTAGGGTTATCAAAACTAGTAGGGTTTATATTATGGTCGGATCTAAATAAACTATAATATAAGAAAAAACGGGGAAGATTCACTGGTGGCTATCTTCTACAGTCTAACTCATGGATAAATTGATTTGTGTATTGACTGTAAATATTAATTTGCATGGTGGATATGGATTATGCTAGGTATTTTTCATAAATTTGGTATCGTTGATAATTATTTCTTGCTTTTTAGTTAATTTCTCTAGTTTGTCAATTCTTATTCTTTAATTTATAAGCCTTAATATAAATGTTTTTACCCTCCCCCCAAAGAGTAGTCTTTTAGGAGTGTCTTGAAAATATTAGATCAGTTAGATTTTGATTTTTGGTGTTGATATAATTTTCAGATTTAATTTCTATTTTGTTTTGTCATTTATTTACTCGCCTGTTAGAAATTAGGTTAAAAATATTTCCTTTCATAGTTTTTCATGTTTTTGTCCATTTTAAGGTTTATATACTATCCTATTCTGCCTCTATTTAATTTCAAAATTTTTGGAAATTATTTGGAAATTTTTCAGAATTATTTCGTGAATTGGATTTGTGCCGGTTTTTATTTTAATAAATCTAAAAAGCTCACTTTTAATTTTTATTTTATGTTTTTAGGGATTCATTATGTCCAAAGTATTATATCCTAAAATCTGGGCATTTTTGTTACCTATTTTCTTATTTATATTGGTGCAGTTTATTCTTTCCCTAATTTCAGATTTTATTTTCTGTTTTAATTTTCTATAGTTAATTTTCTATTTTAATTTTTCTGAATTTAATTACATATAATTTTGGAGTTATAAAGTTATAAACTTGTAGAATATTAATTTGGACTACTTTCTGTAATTTTTGATATTAATTTTCTTCTTGCTATTTTCTGTTTTATTTTTAGTCTAATATTGTGTTATTATTTCTGTTTTTATTTTTTAGATTATTTAGGATAGCTTTTTACTATTTTATTTCTAGAATTAAATATAGAATATTTAGGAGCACTATTGAGTATTTCTCAAGAGTTTTGCTTATTAAATTTGATTATTTTAGTAATATAAAGAGAAGTTATGATAAATTCAAGTAGTAAAATCATTTAGAATTAAATTAGCTTATTATCGTAATCTTTCCTCATGGGATCGATCCCTACTTTTCTATGCTATAAATATTATTTATAAGTCAAAATAGTGGTTTAATTTGTAACTCTACGACAAGCTTTGCAAATTCTGGCACCGTTGCCGGGGAAAGAAAATAAGACCATTGGTTTACTTCTATTTAATTTCACTACTTTTATTGTTTTCTTTTAGCTCTAGTATTTTGTTTTTATAGTTTGTTTTAGTTTATGAGATTAAGGAGTGGTCACATGATCGAAAACAAAAAGGAGCATACGTTTAAGCTGTTTGAAAGTAAAGAGATCAGATATGCTTAGTGAAGGAGATGCAACTAGCGGATCCATGAGCTTTATGATGTCGTGCCAACGACTATAAACAAAGGTGCTGGTTGGGAGGCAACCCAATATTTTTCAGGAAAGTTTTTAATTCACTTTTAGCATCTTCTTTTCTTTTGTTAATTAGCATGCATTAGGGACAATATATGAATTAAGTGGGGGGTGCATCCTGCATTTAGTTCATGCAGTATTTATTCATGTGAAGAAAAAAAAGTAAAAAAAATTATTTTAATTTTCTAATAAATAATGCATGATATGAGTTTATGCTAGGCTTGCTTGCTTAAAAATTTTATTTTCTTAGCTATTTATAGTTTATTATTCTATAAGTGAAGACTTCTGAGCATGCTTGCTGTCATTCAGAGAAGTTTGAGTTGATCCTCATATATCTCTTTAATGAGTAACTGTCATGATTATCCATCTTATTTGGTCATGTTATATAACCGCTTCAGAGGCAATAAAATGACCTAACGCATTTCCTATACTATTGAATTAGTAGAATGACTTATTAAAATTGTGATTTTTCCTGTCTTATAAAAAAAAGCGAAAAAAAGGTTAAATTACCAACATGGGTAACAACAGGTGGCTCGGCACCTTTTCCCCTTAAGTTTAGGTCTCAAGTTGAGCCTTAGGCATGGAGTAACCCATGTTGGGAGAGTCATGCCCCTTTTTGGGCCGATCAATGACTCGCACCAAACTAATAGTCAAAAAAATAAAAAAATAAAAATAATGATGAAAATAAATTGTTTGCTCCAACACCTCTATTCGAGTGAGTGTGAGACTGGAAGTGTTTAATTTATAAGACCCTAAATGGGCCTCGAATATGTGCGCAAGTGGAGTTTGAAAAAAAAAGAAAAAAAAATTGCAAGGCAAGTTAGAATCAATTTCAATGAGTTATTCCTTCTAGTTCAATTGTCTTTATAGCCGTACCGTACTTTAACTTTTCTACCGCAAACTGTTTAGACCTCTTGATCGGTGCAAGCATGCTTAAAAGAGATGGATGATTATTACTCTTGTTACTTCATTAAAGAACTGTTGTGAGGCTGATAAAAAAACTCTTTGAAGGTCATTAAATGTTTGGTAGTCATTAACTTGTTGGAAGAAAAACTGATTAATTTTGAATAAAACTATTTTTAAAGCAAGCCAATGCCTAGTGTAAAATTTCATATTTATGCATGACTTTATAAGAAGGAGGGTCAATTTTTTAGGTCGCATCCAAGATTTCTTTGCTTGAGGACGTCCAAAGTCTAAGTGTGGTGGAATTTGTTAAGTCATAAATCATGCATTATTTTAATAATTATTTTGATTATATCATATATATTATTTCGTCTAATTTACTTTGTTTTATATATTTTTCGGGTTAAGCGTTGATAAAATAAAGAGGAGAAAAGAAGATGTTGAAGTTCGGGTATTATTTACGAAGGAATTTTACAAGCAAATTCATCATGTC
Source organism: Carnegiea gigantea (assembly GCA_029747015.1). NCBI lineage: Eukaryota > Viridiplantae > Streptophyta > Magnoliopsida > Caryophyllales > Cactaceae > Carnegiea > Carnegiea gigantea. The sequence goes on along the minus strand of JAKOGI010002984.1, from coordinate 52,650 downwards.
GGTCCCAAAAAAAAAATAATGAATCATGAAAAATAATATTTTTATAAGGATTTCTATGGGCTTGAATTACTACTCCTAATTGAAGTGGGATTAGAAGACTTGGAAGGGAATGAGCCCAAAGAAGAAAACCCTAATGGAGTGATACTATAAAAACCTATCTCATATCCTCTAAAACACACACACCAAAAAGCCTAGCCTCACCAACCTCACGCATCATCATTCCTTCACCACGCATTCAACCTCCTCACTTCACCTCACCTCCTCCTTCACGTCAAAACCCCCACCAACACCAACACCTTCATCATCATGATCATCAACATCTATCAACATCATCTATGATTATCACTTCACGCCAAATTCACCAACACCACTATCAGCATAGTCAACGCCAATTACCCTCACCAGCATCAATTCCATCTTGATTCTTTTATCACACAAAGTAACATTGTTCTTTTTTTTAGTTTAGTTGTTATTAAACATGAAATCTTTGGTTAATTATTGTGATTTTATTTTTAATGTGAGTGAGTAATTCCCTTACACTTAGTATAATCCATTTGAAACTATGCTAAATCAATTATTTTGAAACAAGTAGTACGTCTTATTATCTAGTTCATTTTTATTCATGATTCTATAATGATTAATATTTATCGTTTATGATATTCGCATTAGATTAATTATAATGCATGCTAATTAGTTTAATATGAATTCATATGATAGTTTAAAAGGGTTTAATGCGTAAAAGTTATAGTCTTTTATGCATTAGTGTCATAATTAATTATGGATGACTCAAACTCATCTCTTTTAATTAGGTAATTGTTATAGATCTTTGCTAAATCAATTTACTAGTAAATTGATTACAAGGTGTTAGATGATATTTTTTAATACTTACTGCTCTAGTTTGATTAAATTCTTGCGCTGGTGTTAGGGTAATCAAAACTAGTAGGGTTTATATTAGGGATGGACCTAAATAAACTATAATATAAGGAACAATGGGGAAGATTTGCTGGTGGATGTCTTCCTCTATTTAACTCATGAATAAATCGATTTGTGTGTTGATGATTAATATTGATTTGCATGGTGGATATGGATTATGCTAAATATTTTTCATAAATTTGGTATCGTTGATAATTATCTCTTACTTTTTAGTTAATTTCTCTAGTTTGTCAATTTTTATTTTCAATTTATCAGCTCTAATATAAATTTCATTTAACCCCCCCAAAATAGTAGTCTTTTAGGAGTGTCTTGGTAATATTAGATCAGTTAGATTTTGATTTTTAGTGTGGTTATAATTTTTAGATTTAATTTCCATTTTGTTTTGTCATTTATTTACCGGTTTATTAGAAATTTGGTCAAAAATAGTTCCTTTTGTGGTCTTTCATGTTTTAGTACATTTTAGGGTTTATATAGTATCCTATGCTACCTCTGTTTAATTTCGGAACTTTGAGAAATTATTTGACAATTTTTCAGAATTATTTCGTGAGTTAGATATGTGCAGGTTTTTTACTTTAATAAATCTAAAAATTACATTTTTAATTTTTATTTTATGTTTTTAGGGTTTCATTAAATCCAAAAAATTATATCCAAAAATCTGGGCGTTTCTTTATTTATTTTCTTATTTACATTAATGCAGTTTATTCTTTCTCTAATTTCAAATTTTATTTTCTGTTTTAATTTTCTATAGTTAATTTTCTGTTTTAATTTTTCTGAATTTAATTACGCATAGTTTTGGAATTATAAAGTTATAAATTTGTAGAATATTAATTTGGATTACTTGCTGCAATTTTTAATATTAATTTTCTGCTTGTTATTTTCTGTTTTAATTTTCAATCTAATATTATGTTATTACTTCTGTTTTTATTTTTCAGATTATTTAGGATAGCTATTTACTGTTTTATTTCCAGAATTAAATTTAGAATATTTAGGAGCAATATTAAGTATTTCTTCAGATTTTTACTTATTAAATTTGATTTATTTTAGTAATATAAAGAGAAGTTATAATAAATTCGAGTCGTAAAATCATTTAGAATTAAACTAACTTATTATCATAATCTTCCCTCGTGGGATCGATCCCTACTTTTCTATGCTATAAATATTATTTATAAATCAAAGTAGTGGTATAATTTGTAGCTCTATGACAAGCTTTACAAATTTTGGCGCCATTGCCGGGTAAAAAAAATGAGATTGTTAGTTTACTTCTATTTAATTTTACTACTTTTATTATTTTGTTTGAGCTCTAGTATTTTATTTTTATAGTTTGTTTTAGTTTATGAGATTAAGGAGTGGTCGCATGATCGAAAACAAAAATAAGCATACGTTTGAGGCATTTGAAAGTAAAGAGATCATATATGCTTAGTGGAGGAGATGTAACTAGAGGATCCATAAGGTTCATGACGTCGAGCCAACGATTATAAACAAAGGTGCTGGTTAGGAGGCAACCCAATATTTTTTAGAGAAGTTTTTAATTCACTTTCAGCATCTTCTTTTTTTTTATTAATTCGCATGCATTAGAGACAATGCATAAATCAAGTGTTGGGGGTGCATCCTGTATTTAGTTCCTGCAGTATTTATTCATGTTAAGAAAAAAAAGTTAAAAAAAATTTATTTTAATTTTCTTACAAATAATGCATGATGCGAGTTTATGCTAGGCTTGCTTGCTTAAAAAATTTTATTTTCTTAGATATTTATAGTTTATTCTTCTATGAGTGAAGACATCTGAGCATGCTAGCTGTCATTCAGAGAAGTTTGAGTTGATCCTTATATATCTCTTTAATGAGTAACTGTTATGATATCTATCTTATTTGGTCATGTTATATAGCCGCTTCAGAGGCAATAAAATGACATAACCCATTTCTTAAACTATTGAATTAGTAGAATAACTCATTAAAATTGTGACTTTTCTTGTGTTATTAAAAAAACTGAAAAAAACGGTTGGATTACCCACATGGGTAGGAGTAGGTGCCTCGGCACCTTTTTCCCTTAAGTTTAGGTCTCAAGTTGAGCCTTACGCATGGAATAACCTATGTTAGGAGAGTCATGCCCCTTTTTGGGCCGATGAATGACTCGTACCAAACTTACTGTAAAAAAAATAAAAAAATAAAAATAATGATGAGAATAAATTATTTGCTCCAGCACCTCTATTCGGGCGAGTGTGAGGCAGGGAGTGTTTAATGTCGAAGACCCTATATGAGCCTCGAATATGGCACAAGTGGAGTTCGAAAAAAAAAAAGAAAAAAATTGCAAGGCAAGTTAGAATCAATTTCAATGAGTTATTCCTTCTAATTCAATTATCTGTATAGCCATATCGCACTTCAACTTTTCTACCGTAAACTGTTTAGACCTCTTGATCGGTGTATGCGTCTTTAAAAGAGATGGATGATTATTGCTCTTGTTACTTCATTAAAGAAGTGTTGTGAGGCTGATGAAGAAATTCTTTGATGGTCGTTAAATGTTTAGTAGTTATTAACTTGTTGGAAGGAAAACTGATTAATTTTGAATAAAGTTATTTTTAAAGCAAGCCAATGCCTAGAGTAAAATTTCATATTTATGCAAAACTTTATGAGAAAGAGGGTTAGTATTTTAGGTCGCGTCCCAGATTTCTTTAAACGAGGACGTTCAAAGTCTACGTGTGGGAGAATTTGTTAAGTCATAAATCATGCATTATTTTAATAATTATTTTGATTATATTATATGCATTATTTCATCTAATTTACTTTATTTTATATATTTTTCAGGTTAAGCGTGGATAAAATAAAGAGGAGAAGAGAAAACGTTGAAGTTCGTATTTTATTTACTAAGGGATTTTACAAGCAAATTTACCAAGTCGGTCCAAAAAAATAATAAATTATGAAAAATAATATTTTCATAAGGATTTATGTGGGCTTGGATTGCCACTCCTAATTGAAGAGGGTTTAGAAGACTTGGAAGGCAAGGGGCCAAAAGAAGAGAACCCTAATAGAATGATACTATAAAAACCTATCTCTCATCCTCTAAAACACACACCAAAAAGCGTAGCCTCACCAACCTCATGCAGCGTCATTCCTTCACCACGCATTCAACCACCTCAACTCACCTCCTTCTTCATGACAAACCCCCACCAACACCTTTGTCATCATCATCATCAACATCTATCATCCTCATCTAGGATTATCACTTCAGGCCAAATTCACCAACACCACTATCAACATAGTCAACGCCAATTACCCTTATCAGCATCAATTCCATCTTGATTCTTTTATCACACAAAGTAACATTGTCCTTTTTTTAGTTTAGTTGTTATTAAATATGAAATCTTTAGTTAATTATTGTAATTTTATTTTTAATATGAGTGAGTAATTCCCTTGTACTTAGTATAATCTATTTGAAACCACGATAAATTAATTATTTTCAAACAAGTCTTATGCCTTATTGTCTACCTGATTTTTATTCATGATTCTACAACGATCAGTATTTATCGTTTATGAAATTCGCGTTAGATTAATTATTATGCAAGCAAATTAGTTTAATACAAATTCGTATGGGAGTTTAGAAGGCTTTCATACATAAAAGTTATAGTCTTTTCGGTATTAGTATTACCCTAATTAATCATGGATGACTCAAAATCATCTCTTTTAATTAGGTAATCGTTATAGATTTTTGTTAAATCAATTTGCTGGTAAATTGGTTACAAGGCGTTAGATGATATTTTTCTAATACTTACTGCTCTAGTTTGATTAAATTCTTGCGCTAGTGTTAGGGTTATCAAAAATAGTGGGGTTTATATTAGGTCTTGACCTAAATAAACTATAATATAAGAAAAAATAGGGAAGATCCACTGGTGGGTGTCTTTTACAGTGTAACTCATGGATAAATCAATTTGTGTGTTGACAATAAATATTAATTTGCATGGTGGATATGGATTATGCTAAGTATTTTGCATAAATTTGGTATCATTGATAATTATTTCCTGCTTTTTAGTTAATTTCTCTAGTTCGTCAATTTTTATTCTTCAATTTATAACCTTCAATATAAATTTCATTTGCTTCCCCTCCCAAACAAGTAGTCTTTTAGGAGTGTCTTAGTAATATTAGATCATTTAGATTTTGATTTTTAGTGTGGTTATAATTTTCAGATTTAATTTCTATTCTGTTTTGCCATTTATTTACCGGTTTGTTAGAAATTAGGCCAAAATAGTTCCTTAGATGGTTTTTCATGTTTTAGTTCATTTTAAGGTTTATATAGTATCCTATTTTTCTTCTATTTAATTTCAGAATTTTAGGAAATTATTTGATAATTTTTCAGAATTATTTTATGAATTGGATATTACAGGTTTTTTATTTTAATAAATCTGAAAATTACATTTTTAATTTTTATTTTATGTTTTGAGGGTTTTACTAAGTCCAGAAAATTATATCCTAAAACCTGAGCATTTTTGTTATTTATTTTCGTATTTATATTAGTGCAATTTATTCTTTCTCTCATTTCAGATTTTATTTTTTGTTTTAATTTTTTGTTTTAATTTTTCTGAATTTAATTACGTATAATTTTGGATTATAAAGTTATAAAATTTCAGAACATTAATTTGGATTACTTTCTGTAATTTTTAATATTAATTTTCTATTTATTATTTTCTATTTTAATTTTCAGTCTAATATTTTGTTATTATTTCTGTTTATTTTTCAGATTATTTAGGATAGTTATTTACTATTTTATTTCCAGAATTAAATTTAGAATATTTAGGAGCAATGTTAAGTATTTCTCTAGATTTTTACTTATTAAATTTGATTTATTTTAGTAATAAATTCGAGTAGTAAAATCATTTAGAATTAAACTAGCTTATATCATAATCTTTCCTCGTGGGATCGATCCCTACTTTCCTATGCTATAAACATTTTTTATAAATGAAAGTAGTGGTTTAATTTGCAACTCTACGATAAGCTTTACAAATTCTGGCGCCGTTGCCAGGGAAAGAAAATAAGATCGTTAGTTTACTTCTATTTAATTTTGCCACTTTTATTGTTTTCTTTTAGCTCTAGTATTTTATTTTTATAGTTTGTTTTAGTTTATGAGATTAAGGAGTGGTCACATGATCGAAAACAAAAAAGAGCATACGTTTGAGGTGTTTGAAAGTAAAGAGATCAGATATGCTTAGGGGAGGAGATGCAACTAGGGGATCTATGAGCTTCATGACGTCGCGCCAATGACTATAAACAAAGGCGTTGGTTGGGAGGTAACCCAATATTTTTCAGGGAAGTTTTTAATTCGCTTTCAGCGTCTTCTTTTCTTTTATTAATTAGCATGCACTAGGGACAATACATGAATTAAGTGGGGGGTGCATCTTGTATTTAGTTCCTGCAGTATTTATTCATGTGAAGAAAAAAACCACAAAAAATAATTATTTTAATTTTCTGATAAATAATGCAGGATATGAGTTTATGCAAGGCTTCCTTGCTTAAAAATTTTTATTTTCTTAGCTATTTATAGTTTATTATTCTATGAGTGAAGACTTCTGAGAATGCTTGCTGTCATTCAGAGAAGTTTGAGTTGATCCCCATATGTCTCATAAATGAGTAACTATCATGATTATCCATCTTATTTGGTCATGTTATATAGCCGCTTCAGAGGCAATAAAATGACCTAACGCATTTCTTAGACTATTGAGTTAGTAGAATAACTCATGAAAATTGTGACTTTCCTTATCTTATAAAAAAAAGTGAAAAAAATGGTTAAATTACCAACATAGGTAGGAATAGGTAGCTCGGCACCTTTTCCCCTTACGTTTGGGTCCCAATTTGAGCCTTATGCATGGAGTAACCTATGTTGGGAGAGTCATGCCCTTTTTTGGGCCGATCAATTGCTCGCACCAAACTAACAGTCAAAAAAATAAAAAAATAAAAATAACGATGAGAATAAATTGTTTGCTTCAGCACCTCTACTCGGCTGAGTGTGAGACTGGGAGTGTTTAATTTCTAAGACCCTATATGGGCCCCGAATATGTGCACAAGTGGAGTTTGAAAAAAAAAAGAAAAAAAATTAGAAGGCAAGTTAGAATCAATTTCAATCAGTTATTCCTTCTAGTTCAATTGTCTTTACAGCCATAATGTACTTCAACTTTTCTACCATAAACTGTTTAGACCTCTTGATCGGTGTATGCATGTTTAAAAGAGATGGATAATTATTGCTCTTGCTACTTCATTAAAGAAGTGTTGTGAGGCTGATAAAGAAACTCTTTGATGGTCGTCAAGTGTTTAGTAGTTATAAACTTGTTGGAAGGAAAACTCATTAATTTTGAATAAAACTATTTTTAAAGCAAGCCAATGCCTAGTGTAAAATTTCATATTTATACATGACTTGATAAGAAAGAGGGTCAGTTTTATAGGTCGCATTCCAAATTTCTTCGCACAAGGACGTCCAAAGTCTAAGTGTGGGGGAGTTTGTTAAGTCATAAATCATGCATTATTTTAATAACCATTTTGATTATATTATACATATTATTTCGTCTAATTTACTTTGTTTTATATATTTTTCAGATTAAGCGTTAATAAAATAAAGAGGAGAAGAGAAGACGTTGAAGTTCGGGTTTTATTTACTAAGGAATTTTACAAGCAAATTTATCAAGTCGGTCCAAAAAAAATAATAAATTATGAAAAATAATATTTTCATAAGGATTTTTGTGGGCATGAATTACTACTCCTAATTGAAGAGGGATTAGAAGACTTGGAAGGGAAGGAGTCTAAAGAAGAAAACCTAGTGGAATGATACTATAAAAACCTATCTCTCATCCTCTAAAATACACACACCAAAATGCCTAGCTTCACCAACCTCACGCAGCATCATTCCTTCACCACGCATTCAACTTCCTCACCTCACATCCTTCTTCACGTCAAAACCCCTGCCAACACCTTCATCATCATCACCAACATCTATCATCATCATCTACGATTATCACTTCACGCCAAATTCACCAACACCACTATCAGCATAGTTAACGCCAATTACCCTCATCAGCATCAATTCCATCTTGATTCTTTTATCACACAAAGTAACATTGTCCTTTTTTTTTAGTTTAATTGTTATTAAACATGAAATCTTTGGTTAATTATTGTGATCTTATTTTTAATATCAGTGAGTAATTCCCTTGTACTTAGTATAATCTATTTGAAACTATGCTAAATCAATTATTTTGAAACAAGCTATATATTTTATTATCTAGTTCATTTTTATTCATGATTCTATAACGATTAGTATTTATCGTCTATGATATTCGCGTTAGATTAATTATAATGCATGCTAATTAGTTTAATACGAATTCATATGATAGTTTAAAAGGCTTTAATACGTAAAAATTATGGTCTTTTAGGCATTAGTATCACCCTAATTTATTATGGATGGCTCAAACCTATCTCTTTTAATTAGGTAATTGTTGTAGATCTTTGTTAAATCAATTTGCTAGTAATTAGTTACAAGGCATTAGATGATATTTTTCTAATACTTACTGCTCTAGTTTGATTAAATTCTTGCACTGGTATTACGGTTATCAAAACTGGTGGGGTTTATATTAGGGTTGGACCTAAATAAACTATAATATAAGGAAAAACAGGGAAGATTTGCTGGTGGATGTCTTCTACAGTTTAACTCATGGATAAATCAATTTGTGTGTTGATGATAAATATTAATTCGCATGGTGGATATAGATTATGCTAAGTATTTTTCATAAATGTGGTATCGCTGATAATTATTTCTTGCTTTTTAGTTAATTTTTCTGGTTTGCCAATTTTTCTTCTTCAATTTATAAGCTCCAATATAAATTTCATTTATCCACCCCTCTCCCAAAAGAGTAGTTTTTTAGGAGTGTCTTGGTGATATTAGATAAGTTAGATTTTGATTTTTAGTGTGGTTATAATTTTCAGATTTAATTTTATTCTGCTTTGTCATTTATTCACCGGTTTGTTAGAAATTAGGTTAAAAATAGTTCTTTTGTGGTTTTTCATGTTTTAGTCCATTTTACGATTTATATAGTATCCTATTCTACCCCTATTTAATTTCAAAACTTTTGGAAATTATTTGGCAATTTTTCAAAATTATTTCGTGAGTTAGATATGTGCAGGTTTTTTATTTTAATAAAACTAAAAATTACATTTTTAACTTTTATTTTATGTTTTTAGGGTTTTATTAAGTCCAGAAAATTATATCCTAAAATCTCAGCATTTTTGCTATTTATTTTCATATTTATATTAGTGCAGTTTATTCTTTCTCTAATTTCAGATTTTATTTTCTGTTTTAATTTTTTGTAGTTAACTTTCTGTTTAAATTTTTTTGAATTTAACTACATATAATTTTGGAATTATAAAGTTATAAAATTGCAGAATATTAATTTGGATTACTTTCTGTAATTTTTAATATTAATTTTCTGCTTATTATTTTCTGTTTTAATTTCAGTCTTATATTGTGTTATTATTTCTGTTTTTATTTTTCAGATTATTTAGGATAGCTTTTTATTATTTTATTTCATAATTAAATTTAGAATATTTAGGAGCAATATTAAGTATTTCTCCAGATTTTTACTTATTGAATTTGATTTATTTTAGTAATATAAAGAGAAGTTATAATAAATTCAAGTAGTAAAATCATTTAGAATTAAACTAACTTATTATCATAATCGTTCCTCGTGGGATCGATCCCTACTTTCCTATACTATCAATATTATTTATAAATCAAAGTAGTGGTTTAATTTCTAACTCTACAACATGCTTTATAAATTTTGGCGTCATTGACGGGGAAAAAAAATGAGATTGTTAGTTTACTTCTATTTAATTTTACTACTTTTATAGTTTTGTTTTAGCTCTAGTATTTTAGTTTTATAGTTTGTTTTAGTTTATGAGATTAAGGAGTTGTTGCATGATCAAAAACAAAAAGGAGTATGCGTTTGAGGTGTTTGAAAGTAAAGAAATCAGATATGCTTAGTGGAGAAGATGCAATTAGAGGATCCATGGGCTTCATGACATCGAGCCAACGACTCTAAACAAAGGCGCTGGATGAGAGGCAACCCAATATTTTTCAGGGAAGTTTTTAATTCACCTTCAGCATCTATTTTTCTTTTATTAATTAGCATGCGCTAGGGACAATGCATGAACTACTACATCCTGCATTTAGTTCCTGCAGTATTTATTCATGTTAAGGAAAAAAAAAAGTTAAAAAAATTTATTTTAATTTTCTTACAAATAATGCATAATACGAGTTTATGCCAGGCTTGCTTGCTTAAAATTTTTTATTTTCTTAGCTATTCATAGTTTATTCTTCTACGAGTGAAGTCTTCTGAGCATATTAGCTGCCATTCAGAGAAGTTTGAGTTGATCCTCATATATCTCTTTAATGTGTAACTGTTATGATATCCATCTTATTTAGTCATGTTATATAGCCGCTTTAGAGGCAATAAAATGACCTAACCTATTTCCTAGACGAATTAGTATAATAACTCATTAAAATATTGACTTTTCTTGTGTTATAAAACAAAAGTGAAAAAAAAGGTTAGATTACCAACACGGGTAGGAGTAGGTGACGCGGCACCTTTTCCCCTTAAGTTTAGGTCTTAAGTTGAGCCTTACGCATGGAGTAACCCATATTGAGAGAGTCATATCCCTTGTTGAGCCGATCAATGACTCGTACCAAACTAACAGTGAAAAAAATAAAATAATAAAAATAATGATGAGTATAAATTGTTTGCTCCAGCACCTCAATTCAGGCGAGTGTGAGGCAGGGAGTCTTTAATTTCTAAGACCCTATATGGGCCTCGAATATGTGCACAAGTAGAGTTCGAGGAAAAAAAAAAGAAAAAAATTGCAACGCAAGTTCGAATCAATTTCAATGAGTTATTCCTTCCAGTTCAATTATCTTCGTAACCATATCGCACTTCAACTTTTCTACCGTAAACTGTTTAGACCTCTTGATCGCTTAAAAGAGATGGATGATTATTACTTTTGTTACTTCATTAAAGAAGTGTTGTGAGGCTGATGAAGAAACTCTTTGATGGTTGTTAAATGTTTAGTAGTTATTAACTTGTTGGAAGGAAAACTTATTAATTTTGAATAAAACTATTTTTAAAGCAAGCCAATGCCTAGTGTAAAATTTCATATTTATATATGACTTTATAAGAAAGGGGGTTAGTTTTTTAGATCGCATCCCAGATTTCTTTGCACGAGGACGTCCAAAGTTTAAGTGTGGGAGAATTTGTTAAGTCATAAATCATGTATTATTCTAATAATTATTTTGATTATATTATATACATTATTTTGCCTAATTTACTTTATTTTATATATTTTTTTCAGGTTAAGCATTGATAAAATAAAAAAGAGAAGAGAAGATGTTGAAGTCCGGGTTTTATTTACTAGGGGATTTTACAAGCAAATTTATCAAGTCAGTCCAAAAAAAATAATGAATTATGAAAAATAATATTTTCATAAGGATTTATGTGGGCTTGGATTACTACTACTAATTGAAGAGGGATTAGAAGAGTTGGAAGGCAAGGAGCCTAAAGAAGAAAACCCTAGTAGAATGATACTATGAAAACCTATCTCTTATCCTCTAAAACACGCAAACCAAAAAGCCTAGCCCCACCAACCTCACGCAGCATCATTCCTTCACCACGCATTCAACCTCCTCACCGCACCTCCCCCTTCACGACAAACCCCCACCGACACCTTCATCATCATTATCATCAACATCTATCATCATCATCTACGATTATCACGTCAGGCCAAATTCACCAACACCACTATTAGCATAGTCAACGCCAATTACCCTCATCAGCATCAATTCCATCTTGATTCTTTCATCTCACAACGTAACATTGTCCCCTTTTTTTAGTTTGGCTGTTATTTAACATGAAATCTTTGGTTAATTATTGTAATTTTATTTTTAAAATGAGTGAGTAATTTCCTTGTACTTAGTATAATCTATTTGAAACCATGTTAAATTAATTATTTTGAAACAAGTCGTATGCTTTATTATCTGATTGATTTTTGTTCATGGTTCTATAACGATTAGCATTTATCGTTTATGATATTCACGTTGGATTAATTATAATGCATGCTAATTATTGTAAAACAAATTCGTATGACAGTTTAAAATGCTTTAATACATAAAAGTTATAATCTTTTAGGTATTAGTATCACCCTAATTAATCATGGATGGCTCAAACCCATCTTTTTAATTAGGTAATCGTTATAGATCTTTGTTAAATTAATTTGCTGGTAAATTGATTAAAAGGCATTAGATGATATTTTTCTAATACTTACTGCTCTAGTTTGATTAAATTCTTGTGCTGGTGTTAAGGTTATCAAAACCAGTAGGGTTTATATTAGGGCTTGACCTAAATAAACTATAATATAAAAAAAGGGGAAGATCCGCTAGTGGGTGTCTTCTACAGTGTAACTCATGGATAATTCAATTTGTGTGTTGATGATAAATATTAATTTGCATGGTGGATATGGATTATGCTAAGTATTATGCGTAAATTTAGTATCGTTGATAATTATTTCTTGCTTTTTAGTTAATTTCTCTTGTTTGTCAATTTTTATTCTTCAATTTATAAGCTTTAATATAAATTTTTATTCTTTTAGGAGTGCCTTGCTAATATTAGATCAGTTAGATTTTGATTTTTAGTGTGGTTATAAATTTCAGATTTAATTTCTATTCTGTTTTGCCATTTATTTAATGGTTTGTTAGAAATTAGGTTAAAATAGTTCCTTTTATGGTTTTTCATGTTTTAGTCCATTTTAAGGTTTATATAGTCTATTTTGCTTCTATTTAATTTCAGAATTTTTGAAAATTATTTGACAATTTTTCAGAATTATTTCGTGAATTGGATATGTTCAGTTTTTTATTTTAATAAATCTAAAAATTATATTTTTAGTTTTTATTTTATGTTTTTAGGGTTTTATTAAGTTCAGAAAATTATATCCTAAAATTTGGCCATTTTTGTTATTTTTTTTCATAGTTATTTTAGTGCAGTTTATTCTTTCTCTCATTTCAGATTTTATTTTCTGTTTTAATTTTCTGCAGTTAATTTTCTGTTTTAATTTTTCTGAATTTAATTACATATAATTTTGGAGTTATAATGTTATAAACTTTCAGAATATTAATTTGGATTACTTTCTGTAATTTTTAATATTAATTTTCTGCTTGTTATTTTCTGTTTTATTTTTCAATCTAATATTGTGTTATTATTTCTGTTTTTATTTTTCATATTATTTAGGATAGCTATTTACTGTTTTAGTTTCAGAATTAAATTTAGAATATTTAGAAGCAATATTATGTATTTTCCCAAATTTTTACTTATTAAATTTGACTTATTCTAGTGATATAAAGAGAAGTTATAATAAATTTGAGTAGTAAAATCATTTAGAATTAAACAAGCTTATTATCATAATCTTTCCTCGTTGGATCGATCCTTACTTTCCTATGCTATAAATATTATTTATAAATCAAAGTAATGGTTTAATTTGTAACTCTACGACAAACTTTACAAATTCTGGTGCCATTGCCGGGGAAAGAAAATAAGGTCGTTAGTTTACTTCTATTTAATTTTACTACTTTTATTGTTTTGTTTTAGCTCTAATATTTTATTTTGATAGTTTGTTTCAGTTTATCAGATTAAGAAGTGGTTGCATGATCGAAAACAAAAAGGAGCATACGTTTGAGCTGTTTGAAAGTAAAGAGATCCGATATGCTTAGTGGAGGAGATGCAACTAGCGGATCCTTGAGTTTCATGACGTCGCGCCGACGACTATCAACAAAGGCGCTGGTTGGGGGGCAACCCAATATTTTTCAGGGAAGTTTTTAATTCGCCTTCAGCATCTTCTTTTCTTTTATTAATTACCATACATTACGGACAATGTATGAATTAAGTGGGGGGCTGCATCCTGCATTTAGTTCCTGCAGTATTTATTCATGTGAAGAAAAAAATGTAAAACAAATTTATTTTAATTTTCTTATAAATAATTCATGATATGAGTTTATGCTAGGCTTGCTTGCTTAAAAATTTTTAGTTTCTTAGCTATTTATAGTTTATTCTTCTATGAGTGAAGACTTCTGAGCATGCTAGCTGTCATTCAGAGAAGTTTCAGTTGATTCTCATATATCTCTTTAATGAGTAACTGTCATGATTATCCATCTTATTTGGTCATATTTTATAGCCGCTTCAGAGGCAATAAAATGACCTAACGCATTTCCTACACTATTGAATCAGTAGAATAACTCGTTAAAATTGTGACTCTTCTTGTCTTATAAAAAAAGTGAAAAAAAAGTTAAATTACTAACATGGGTAGGAATAGGTGGCTCGGTACCTTTTCCTCTTAAGTTTAGGCCTCAAGTTGAGCCTTATACGTGCAGTAATCCATGTTAGGAGAGTCATGCCCCTTTTTGAGCTGACCAATGACTCATACCAAACTAACAGCTCAAAAACTAAAAAAATAGAAATAATGATGAGAATAAATTGTTTGCTCCAGCACCTCTATTTGGGTGAGTATGAGACTGGGAGTGTTTAATTTCTAAGACCCTATATGGGCCTCGAAAATGTGCACAAGTAGCGTTTGAAAAAAAAAGAAAAAGACTACAAGGCAAGTTAGAATCAATTTCAATGAGTTATTCCTTCTAGTTTAATTGTCTTTATAGTCATACCGTACTTCAACTTTTCTACCGTAAACTGTTTAGACCTCTTGATCGGTGTATGCATACTTAAAAGAGATGGATGATTATTGCTCTTACTATTTCAGTAAAGAATTGTTGTGAGGCTGATGAAGAAACTCTTTGATGGTCGTTAAATGTTTTGTAGTTATTAACTTGTTGGAAAGAAAACTGATTAATTCTAAATAAAACTATTTTTAAAGCAAGCCAATACCTAGTGTAAAATTTCATATTTATACATGACTTTATAGGAAAGAGGGCTAGTTTTTTAGGTCACATAGCAAATTTCTTTGCACGAGGACGTCCAAAGTCTAAGGGTGGGGGAATTTTTTAAGTCATAAATCATGCATTATTTTAATAATTACTTTGATTATATTATATATATTATTGGTCTAATTTACTTTGTTTTATATATTTTTCAGGTTAAGCATTGATAAAATAAAGAGGAGAAGAGAAGACGTTGAAGTTCGAGTTTTATTTACAAAGGAATTTTACAAGTAAATTTATCATGTCGGTCCCAAAAAAATAATAAATTATAAAAAATAATATTTTCATAAGGATTTATGAGGGCTTGAATTACTACTTCTAATTAAAGAGGGATTAGAAGACTTGGAAGGGAAGGAGTCCAAAAAAGAAAACCCTAGTAGAGTGATACTACAAAAACCTATGTCATATCCTCTAAAACACACACACCAAAAAGTCTAGCCTCACCAACCTCACGCAGCATGATTCCTTCCCCATGCATTCAACCTCCTCACCTCACCTCCTCCTTCACGTCAAAACCCCCATGAACACCTTCATCATCATCATCATCATCAACATCTATCATCATCATCTACGATTATCACTTCACGCCAAATTCACCAACAGCACTACTAGCATAGTCAACACCAATTACCCTTATCAGCATCAATTCTAACTAAATTCTTTTATCACACAAAGTAACATTGTCCCTTTTTTTTGTTTAGTTGTCATTAAACATGAAATCTTTGGTTTATTATTGTTATTTTATTTTTAATATGAGTGAGTAAAACCATTCTACTTAGTGTAATCTATTTAAAACTATGCTAAATCAATTATTTTGAAAAAAGTCATATGTTTTATTGTCTAGTTTGTTTTTATTCATAATTCTACAATGATTAGTATTTATTGTTTATGATATTCGCGTTAGATTAATTATAATACATGCTAGTAAGTTTAATACGAATTCACATGATAGTTTAAAAGGGTTTAATGCATAAGAGTTATAGTCTTTTAGGCATTAGTATCACCCTAATTAATTATGGATGGCTTAAACCTCTCTCTTTTAATTAGGTAATTGTTATAGATCTTTGTTAAATCAATTTGCTAGCGAATTGATTACAAGGCGTTAGATGATGTTTTTCTAGTACTTACTCCACTAGTTTGATTAAATTCTTGCACTGGTATTAGGGTTATCAAAACTAGTAGAGTTTGTATTAGGGCTGGACCTAAATAAAATATAATATGAGGAAAAACGGAGAAGATTCTCTGGTGGATGTCTTCTACAGTTTAACTCATGGATAAATCGATTTGTCTGTTAATGATAAATATTAATTTGTGTGGTGGATATGGATTATGCTAAGTATTTTTCATAAATTTGGTATCGTTGATAATTATCTCTTGCTTTTTAGTTAATTTCTCTGGTTTGCTAATTTTTATTCTCCAATTTATAATCTCTAATATAAATTTTATTTATCCACCCTCTACTAAAAGAGTAGTCTTTTAGGAGTGTCTTGGTAATATTAGATAAGTTAGATTTTGATTTTTATTGTGGTTACAACTTTCAGATTTAATTTCTATTCTGTTTTGTCATTTATTTACCAGTTTGTTAGAAATTAGGTTAAAAATAGTTCCTTTTGTGGTTTTTCATGTTTTAGTTCATTTTAGGGTTTATGTAGCATCCTATTCCACCTCATTTTAATTTCAAAACTTTTGGAAATTATTTGATAATTTTTCAAAATTATTTCGTGAGTTAGATATGTACAGTTTTTTATTATAATAAATCTAAAAATTATATTTTTAATTTTTATTTTATGTTTTTAGGCTTTTATTAAGTCCAAAAAATTATATCCTAAAATCTCGGCATTTTTGCTATTTATTTTCGTATTTATATTAGTGCAGTTTATTCTTTCTCCAATTTCAGATTTTATTTTCTATTTTAATTTTCTGTAGTTAACTTTCTATTTTAATTTTTCTGAATTTAATTACATATAATTTTCAAATTATAAAGCTATAAACTTGTAGAATATTAATTTGGATTGCTTTTTGTGATTTTTAATATTAATTTTCTGCTTGTTGTTTTCTGTTTTAATTTTCAGTCTTATATTGTGTTATTATTTCTGTTTTTATTTTTCAGATTATTTAGGATAGCTATTTATTGTTTTATTTCCATAATTAAATTTAGAATATTTAGGAGCAATCTTGAGTATTTCTCCAGATTTTTACTTATTAAATTTGATTTATTTTAGTAATATAAAGCGAAGTTATAATGAATTCGAGTAGTAAAATCATTTAGAATTAAACTAGCTTATTATCATAATCTTTCCTCGTGGGATCCATTCCTACATTTCTATGCTATAAATATTATTTATAAATCAAAGTAGTGCTTTAACTTATAACTCTACGACAAGCTCTACAAATTTTGGAGCCATTGCTGGGGAAAACAAATGACATTGTTGGTTTACTTCTATTTAATTTTACTACTTTTATTGTTTTGTTTCAGCTCTATTATTTTATTTTTATAGCTTGTTTTAGTTTATGAGATTAAGGAGTGGTTGTATGATCGAAAACAAAAAGAACAATATGTTTGAAGTGTTTGAAAGTAAAGAGATCATATATGCTTAGTGGAGGAGATGTAACTAGAGGATCTATGAGCTTCATGACGTCAAACCAACGGCTATAAACAAAGGCGCTGGTTGGGAGGCAATCCAACATTTTTCAGGGAAGTTTTTAATTCACTTTCAGCTTATGTTTTTCTTTTATTAATTAGCATGCGCTAGGGACAATGCATGAACTAAATGTGGGGGGGGTGCGTCCTGCATTTAGTTCCTGCAGTATTTATTCATGTTAAGGAAAAAAAGTTAAAAAAATTTATTTTAATTTTCTTACAAATATGCATAATACGAGTTTATACCAGGCTTGCTTGCTTAAAATTTTTTATTTTCTTAGCTATTCATGGTTTATTCTTCTACGAGTGAAGACTTCTTAGCATATTAGCTGCTATTCAGAGAAGTTTGAGTTAATCCTCATATATCTCTTAATGAGTAACTGCCATGATATCCATCTTATTTAGTCATGTTATATAGCCGCTTCAAAGGCAATAAAATAACCTAAACCATTCCCTGGACTATTGAATTAGTATAATAACTCATTAAAATATTGACTTTTCTTGTGTTATAAAACAAAAGTGAAAAAAAAAGCTTAGATTACCAACATGGGTACGAGTAGGTGGCGCGGTACCTTTTTTTCCCCTTAAGTTTAGGTCTCAAGTTGAGCCTTACGCATGGAATAACCCATGTTGGGAGAGTCATGTCCCTTTTGGGTCGATCAATGACTCGTACCAAACTAACAGTGAAAAAAATAAAATAATAAAAATAATGATGAGTATACATTGTTTGCTCCAACACCTCAATTCGGGCGAGTGTAAGGCAGGGAGTCTTTAATTTCTAAGACTCTATATGGGCCTCGAATATGTGCACAAGTGGAGTTTGAGGGAAAAAAAAAAAGAAAAAAATTGTCAGGCCAGTTAGGATCAATTTCAATGAGTTATTCCTTCCAGTTCAATTATCTTTATAACCATATCGCACTTCAACTTTTCTATCGTAAACTGTTTAGACCTCTTGATCGGTGCATGCGTGCTTAAAAGAGATGGATGATTATTACTCTTGTTACTTCATTAAAGAAGTGTTGTGAGGCTGATGAAGAAACTCTTTGATGGTTGTTATATGTTTAGTAGTTATTAACTTGTTGGAAGGAAAACTTATTAATTTTGAATAAAACTATTTTTAAAGCAAGCCAATGCCTAGTGTAAAATTTCATATTTATACATGACTTTATAAGAAAGAGGATTAGTTTTTTAGATCGCATCCCAGATTTCTTTGTACGAGCACATCCAAAGTCTAAGTGTGGGAGAATTTGTTAAGTCATAAATCATGTATTATTTTAATAATTATTTTGATTATATTATATACATTATTTTGTCTAATTTACTTTATTTTATATATTTTTTCAGGTTAAGCTTTGATAAAATAAAGAGAAGAAGAGAAGATGTTGAAGTTCGAGTTTTATTTACTAAGGGATTTTACAAGCAAATTTGTCAAGTTGGTCCAAAAAAAATAATGAATTATGAAAAATAATATTTTCATAAGGATTTATGTGGGCTTGGATTACTACTACTAATTGAAGAGGGATTAGAATAGTTGATAGGCAAGGAGCCTAAAGAAGAAAACCCTAGTAGAATGATACTATAAAAACCTATCTCTTATCCTCTAAAACACATACACCAAAAAGCCTAATCTCACCAACCTCACGCAGCATCATTCCTTCACCACGTATTCAACCTCCTCACCTCACCTCCCCCTTCACGACAAACCCCCACCGACACCTTCATCATCATCATCATCAACATCTATCATCATCTTCTACGATTACCACTTCAGGCCAAATTCACCAACACCACTATTAGCATAGTCAACGTCAATTGCCCTCATTAGCATCAATTCCATCTTGATTCTTTTATCACACAACCTAACATTGTCCCTTTTTTTTAGTTTAGTTGTTATTAAACATGAAATCTTTGGTTAATTATTGTAATTTTATTTTTAATATGAGTGAGTAATTCCCTTGTACTTAGTATAATCTATTTGAAACCATGTTAAATTAATTATTTTGAAACAAGTCGTATGCGTTATTGTCTAATTGATTTTTGTTCATGATTCTATAACGATTAGTATTTATCGTTTATGATATTCGCATTAGATTAATTATAATGCACGCTAATTAGTTTAATACGAATTCATATGATAGTTTAAAATGCTTTAATACATAAAAGTTATAGTCTTTTAGGCATTAGTATCAACCCAATTAATCATGGATGACTCAAACTCATCTCTTTTAATTAGGTAATCGTTATAGTCTTTGTTAAATCAATTTACTGATAAATTGGTTAAAAGGCATTAGATGATATTTTTCTAATACTTACTGCTCTAGTTTGATTAAATTCTTGCACTGGTGTTAAGGTTATCAAAACCAGTAGGGTTTATAATAGGGCTTGACCTAAATAAACTATAATATAAAAAAAGGAGAAGATCCGCTAGTGGGTGTCTTCCATAGTGTAACTCATGGATAAATCAATTTGTGTATTGATGATAAATATTAATTTGCATGGTGGATATGGATTATGCTAAGTATTATGCGTAAATTTAGTATCGTTGATAATTATTTCTTGCTTTTTAGTTAATTTCTCTAGTTTGTCAATTTTTATTCTTCAATTTATAAGCTTCAATATAAATTTTTATTCTTTTAGAGTGTCTTGCTAATATTAGATCAGTTAGATTTTGATTTTTAGTGTGGTTATAAATTTCAGATTTAATTTCCATTCTGTTTTGCCGTTTATTTAACAGTTTGTTAGAAATTAGGTTAAAATAGTTCCTTTTATGGTTTTTCATGTTTTAGTCCATTTTAAGATTTATATATATCCTATTTTGCTTCTATTTAATTTCGGAATTTTTGCAAATTATTTGACAATTTTTCAGAATTATTTCGTGAATTGGATATGTTCAGGTTTTTTATTTTAATAAATTTAAAAATTACATTTTTAGTTTTTATTTTATGTTTTTAGGGTTTTATTAAGTCTAGAAAATTATATCCTAAAAATTGGGCATTTTGTTATTTTTTTTCATATTTATTTTAGTGTAGTTTATTCTTTCTCTCATTTCAGATTTTATTTTCTGTTTTAATTTTCTATAGTTAATTTTCTATTTTAATTTTTCTATATTTAATTACATATAATTTTGGAGTTATAAAGTTATAAACTTTCAAAATATTAATTTGGATTACTTTCTGTAATTTTTAATATTAATTTTCTACTTGCTATTTTCTGTTTTAATTTTCAGTATAATATTGTGTTATTATTTCTGTTTTTATTTTTCATATTATTTAGGATAGCTATTTACTGTTTTATTTCCAGAATTAAATTTAGAATATTTAGAAGCAATATTAAGTATTTCTCCAGATTTTTACTTATTAAATTTAACTTATTTTAGTGATATAAAGAGAAGTTATAATAACTTCGAGTGGTAAAGTCATTTAAAATTAAACAAGCTTATTATCATAATCTTTCCTCGTAGGATCGATCCTTACTTTCCTATGCTATAAATATTATTTATTAATCAAAGTAATGGTATAATTTGTAACTCTACGACAAGCTTTACAAATTTTGGTGCCGTTGTCGGGGAAAGAAAATAAGGTCGTTAGTTTACTTCTATTTAATTTTACTACTTTATTGTTTTGTTTTAGCTCTAGTATTTTATTTTTATAGTTTGTTTTAGTTTATGAGATTAAGGAGTGGTTACATGATCGAAAATAAAAAGGAGCATACGTTTGAGCTGTTTGAAAGTAAAGAGATCAGATATGCCTAGTGGAGGAGATGCAACTAGCGGATCCATGAGCTTCATGACGTCACGCCAACGACTATATACAAAGGCGCTCGTTGGGAGGCAATCTAATATTTTTTAGGGAAGTTTTTAATTCGCCTTCAATATCTTCTTTTCTTTTATTAATTACCATGCATTACGGATAATGTATGAATTAAGTGGGGGGTGCATCCCGCATTTAGTTCCTACAGTATTTATTCATGTGAAGAAAAAAAATGTAAAATGAATTTATTTTAATTTTCTTATAAATAATTCATGATATGAGTTTATGCTAGGCTTGCTTGCTTAAAAATTTTTATTTTCTTAGCTATTTATAGTTTATTCTTCTATGAGTGAAGATTTCTGAGCATGCTAGCTGTCATTCAGAGAAGTTTCAGTTGATTCTGATATATCTCTTTAATGAGTAACTGTCATGATTATCCATCTTATTTATTCATATTATATAGCCGCTTCAGAGGCAATAAAATGACCTAATGCATTTCCTAGACTATTGCAGTAGAATAACTCATTAAAATTGTGACTTTTCTTGTCTTATAAAAAAAAAGTGAAAAAAAGGTTAAATTACTAACATTGGTAGGACTAGGTGGCTCGGCACCTTTTCCTCTTAAGTTTAGGTCTCAAGTTGAGCCTTATGCGTGGGATAATTCATGTTGGGAAAGTCATGCCTCTTTTTGGGACGATTAATGACTCGTGCCAAACTAACAGTCCAAAAAATAAAAAAATAGAAATAATGATGAGAATAAATTGTTTGCTCCAGCACCTCTATTTGGGTGAGTGTGAGCCTGGGACTGTTTAATTTCTAAGACCCTATATAGGCCTCAAAAATGTGCGCAAGTAGAGTTTGAAAAAAAAAAAGAAAAAAACTGCAAGGCAAGTTAGAATCAACTTCAATGAGTTATTCCTTCTAATTTAATTGTCTTTATAGCCATACCGTACTTCAACTTTTCTACTGTAAACTGTTTAGACCTCTTGATCGGTGTATGCATACTTAAAAGAGATGGATGATTATTACTCTTACTATTTCAGTAAAGAAGTGTTGTGAGGCTGATGAAGAAACGTTTGATGGTCGTTAAATGTTTAGTAGTTATTAACTTGTTGGAAAGAAAACTAATTAATTTTGAATAAAACTATTTTTAAAGCAAGACAATGCCTAGTGTAAAATTTCATTTTTATACATGACTTTATAAGAGAGAGGGCTAGTCTTTTAGGTCGCATCCTAAATTTCTTTGCACGAGGACGTCCAGAGTCTAAGTGTAGGGGAATTTTTTAAGTCATAAATCATGCATTATTTTAATAATTATTTTGATTATATTATATATATTATTTGTCTAATTTACTTTGTTTTATATATTTTTCAGGTTAAGCGCTAATAAAATAAAGAGGAGAAGAGAAGACGTTGAAGTTCGGGTTTTATTTACTAAAGAATTTTACAAGTAAATTTATCAAGTCGGTCCAAAAAAAAAATGAATTATGAAAAATAATATTTTCATAAGGATTTATGTGGGCTTGAATTACTACTTCTAATTGAAGAGGGATTAGAAGACTTGGAAGGAAAGGAGTCAAAAAAAAAAAACCCTAGTAGAGTGATACTATAAAAACCTATGTCATATCCTCTAAAACACACACACCAAAAAGCCTAGCCTCACTAACCTCACGCAGCATGATTCCTTCCCCACGCATTCAACCTCCTTACCTCACCTCCTCCTTCACGTCAAAAACCCCCCCCAACACCTTCATCATCATCATCATCAACATCTATCATCATCATCTACAATTATCACTTCACGCCAAATTCACCAACAGCACTACTAGCATAGTCAACACCAATTACCCTCATCAGCATCAATTCCATCTTAATTCTTTTATCACACAAAGTAACATTGTCCCTTTTTTTTTGCTTAGTTGTTATTAAACATGAAATCTTTAGTTAATTATTGTGATTTTATTTTTAATATGAGTGAGTAATACCCTTGTACTTAGTGTAATCTATTTGAAACTATGCTAAATCAATTATTTTGAAACAAGTCATATGATATTAGTTAATTATTAAACCATTTCCTGGACTATTGAATTAGTATAATAACTCATTAAAATATTGACTTTTCTTGTGTTATAAAACAAAAGTGAAAAAAAAAAAAAGCTTAGATTACCAACATGGGTAGGAGTAGGTGGCGCAGTACCTTTTTTTCCCCTTAAGTTTAGGTCTCAAGTTGAGCCTTACGAATTGGGAGAGTCATATTAGGAGAGTCATGTTCCTTTTTGGGTCGATCAATGACTCGTACCAAACTAACAGTGAAAAAAATAAAATAATAAAAATAATGATGAGTATACATTGTTTGCTCCAACACCTCAATTCGGGCGAGTGTAAGGCAGGGAGTTTTTAATTTCTAAGACTCTATATGGGCCTCGAATATGTGCACAAGTGGAGTTTGAGGGGAAAAAAAAAAAAGAAAAAAATTGCCAGGCCAGTTAGGATCAATTTCAATGAGTTATTCCTTCCAGTTCAATTATCTTTATAACCATATCGCACTTCAACTTTTCTATCATAAACTGTTTAGACCTCTTGATCGGTGCATGCGTGCTTAAAAGAGATGGATGATTATTACTTTTGTTACTTCATTAAAGAAGTGTTGTGAGGCTGATAAAGAAACTCTTTGATGGTTGTTAAATGTTTAGTAGTTATTAACTTGTTGGAAGGAAAACTTATTAATTTTGAATAAAACTATTTTTAAAGTAAGCCAATGCTTAGTGTAAAATTTCATATTTATACATGGCTTTATAAGAAAGAGGGTTAGTTTTTTAGATCGCGTCCCAGATTTCTTTGCACGAGGACGTCCAAAGTCTAAGTGTGGGAGAATTTGTTAAGTCATAAATCATGTATTATTTTAATAATTATTTTGATTATATTATATACTTTATTTCGCCTAATTTACTTTACTTTATATATTTTTTCAGGTTAAGCGTTGATAAAATAAAGAGGATAAGAGAAGATGTTGAAGTTCGGGTTTTATTTACTAAGGGATCTTACAAACAAATTTATCAAGTCGGTCCAAAAAAAATAATGAATTATGAAAAATAATATTTTCATAAGGATTTATGTGCGCTTGGATTACTACTACTGATTGAAGAGGGATTAGAAGAGTTAGAAGGCATGGAGCCTAAAGAAGAAAACCTTAGTAGAATGATACTATGAAAACCTATCTCTTATCCTCTAAAACACACACACCAAAAAGCCTAGCCTCACCAACCTCACACAGCATCATTCCTTCACCACGCATTCAACCTCCTCACCTCCCCTCCCCCTTCACGACAAACCCCCACCGACACCTTCATCATCATCATCATCAACATCTATCATCATCATCTATGATTATCACTTCAGGCCAAATTCACCAACACCACTATTAGCATAGTCAACGCCAATTACCCTCATCAGCATCAATTCCATCTTGATTCTTTTATCACACAACGTAACATTGTACCCTTTTTTTAGTTTGGTTGTTATTAAACATGAAATCTTTGGTTAATTATTGTAATTTTATTTTTAATATGAGTGAGTAATTTCCTTGTACTTAGTATAATCTATTTGAAACCATGTTAAATTAATTATTTTGAAACAAGTCGTATGCTTTATTGTCTAATTGATTTTTGTTCATGGTTCTATAACGATTAGTATTTGTCGTTTATGATATTCGCGTTGGATTAATTATAATGCATGCTAATTATTTGAATACAAGTTCATATGATAGTTTAAAATGCTTTAATACATAAAAGTTGTAATCTTTTAGGCATTAGTATCACCCTAACTAATCATGGATAGCTCAAACCCATCTCTTTTAATTAGGTAATCGTTATAGATCTTTGTTAAATTAATTTGCTAGTAAATTGATTAAAACGCGTTAGATGATATTTTTCTAATACTTAACACTCTAGTTTGATTAAATTCTTGTGCTAGTGTTAAGGTTATCAAAATCAATAGGGTTTATATTAGGGCCTGACCTAAATAAACTATAATATAAAAAAAGGAAGAAGATCCGCTAGTTGGTGTCTTCTACAGTATAACTCATGGATAGATCAATTTGTGTGTTGATGATAAATATTAATTTGCATGGTGGATATGGATTATGCTAAGTATTATGCATAAATTTAGTATCGTTGATAATTATTTCCTGCTTTTTAGTTAGTTTCTCTAGTTTGTCAATTTTTATTCTTCAATTTATAAGCTTTAATATAAATTTTTATTCTTTTAGGAGTGTCTTGCTAACATTTGATCAGTTAGATTTTGATTTTTAGTGTGGTTATAAATTTCAAATTTAATTTCTATTCTATTTTGCCATTTATTTAATGGTTTGTTAGAAATTAGGTTAAAATAGTTCCTTTTATGGTTTTTCATGTTTTAGTCCATTTTAAGGTTTATGTAGTATCCTATTTTGCTTCTATTTAATTTCAGAATTTTTGGAAATTATTTGACAATTTTTCAGAATTATTTCGTAAATTGGATATGTTCAGATTTTTTATTTTAATAAATCTGAAATTATATTTTTAGTTTTTATTTTATGTTTTTAGGACTTTCTTAAGTCCAGAAAATTATATCCTAAAATTTGGGCATTTTTGTTATTTATTTTTGTATTTATTTTAATGCAGTTTATTCTTTCTCTCATTTCGGATTTTATTTTCTGTTTTAATTTTCTGTAGTTATTTTTCTGTTTTAATTTTTCTGAATTTAATTACATATAATTTTGGAGTTATAAAGTCATAAACTTTCAGAATATTAATTTGGATTGATTTCTGTAATTTTTAATATTAATTTTCTACTTGTTATTTTCTGTTTTAATTTTCAGTCTAATATTGTGTTATTATTTCTGTTTTTATTTTTCAGATTATTTAGGATAACTATTTACTGTTTTATTTTTAGAATTAAATTGAGCATATTTAGGAGCAATATTAAGTATTTCTCCAGATTTTTACTTATTAAATTTGACTTATTTTAGTGATATAAAGAGAAGTTATAATAAATTCGAGTAGTAAAATCATTTAGAATTAAACAAGCTTATTATCATAATCTTTCCTCGTAGGATCGATCCCTACTTTCCTACGCTATAAATATTATTTATAAATCAAAGTAATAGTTTAATTTGTAACTCTATGACAAGTTTTACAAATTCTGGTGCCGGTGCCGGGGAAAAAAAATAAGATCGTTAGTTTACTTCTATTTAATTTTGCTACTTTTATTGTTTTGTTTTAGCCCTAGTATTTTACTTTTATAGTTTGTTTTAGTTTATGAGATTAAGGAGTGGTCGCATGATCGAAAACAAAAAGGAGCATACGTTTGAGCTGTTTAAAAGTAAAGAGATCAGATATGCTTAGTGGAGGAGATGCAACTAGCGGATCCTTGAGCTTCATGACGTCGCGCCAATGACTATAAACAAAGGCGTTGGTTGGGAGACAACCCAATATTTTTCAGGGAAGTTTTTAATTCGCATTCAACATCTTCTTTTCTTTTATTAATTACCATGCATTACGAACAATGTATGAATTAAGTGGGGGGTGCATCCCGCGTTTAGTTCCTGCAGTATTTATTCATGTGAAGAAAAAAAATGTAAAATAAATTTATTTTAATTTTCTTATAAATAATGCATGATATGATTTTATGCTAAGCTTGCTTGCTTAAAATTTTTTATTTTCTTAGCTATTTATAGTTTATTCTTCTATGAGTGAAGACTTCTGAGCATGCTAGCTGTCATTCAGAGAAGTTTCAACTGATTCTCATATATCTCTTTAATGAGTAACTGTCATGATTATCCATCTTATTTGGTAATGTTATATAGCTGCTTCAGAGGTAATAAAATGACCTAACACATTTCCTAGACTATTGAATCAGCAGAATAACTCATTAAAATTGTGACTTTTCTTGTTCTATTAAAAAAAAAGTGGAAAAAAGGTTAAATTACTAACATGGGTAGGAATAGGTGGCTCGGCACGTTTTCCTCTTAAGTTTCGGTCTCAAGTTGAGCCTTATGCGTGGAGTAATCCATGTTGGGAGAGTCATGCCCCTTTTTGGGCCGACCAATGACTCGTACCAAACTAACAGTCCAAAAAATAAGAAAATAGAAATGATGATGAGAATAAATTATTTGCTCCAACACCTCTATTTGGGTGAGTGTGAGACTGGGAGTGTTTGATTTCTAAGACCCTATATGGGCCTCGAATATGTGCGCAAGTAGAGTTTGAAAAAAAAAAAAAAGAAAAAAACTGCAAGGCAAGTTAAAATCAACTTCAATGAGTTATTCCTTCTAGTTTAATTGTCTTTATAGCCATACTGTACTTCAACTTTTCTACTACAAATTGTTTAGACCTCTTGATCGGTGTATGCATACTTAAAAGAGATGCATGATTATTGCTATTGTTGTTTCAGTAAGGAAGTATTGTGAGACTGATGAAGAAACTCTTTGATGGTTGTTAAATGTTTAGTAGTTATTAACTTATTGGAAGGAAAACTAATTAATTCTGAACAAAACTATTCTAAAAGCAAGTCAATGCCTAGTGTAAAATTTCATATTTATGCATGACTTTATAAGAAAGAGGACCAGTTTTTTAGGTCACATCCCAGATTTCTTTGCACAAGGACGTCCAAAGTCTAGGTGTGGGGGAATTTTTTAAGTCATACATCATGCACTATTTTAATAATTATTTTGATTATATTATATATTATTTCGTCTAATTTACTTTATTTTATATATTTTTCAGGTTAAGCGTTGATAAAATAAAGAGGAGAAGAGAAGACGTTGAAGTTCGGGTTCTATTTACCAAGGAATTTTACAAGCAAATTTATCAAGTCAGTCTAAAAAAAATAACGAATTATGAAAAATAATATTTTTATAAGGATTTATGTGGGCTTGAATTACGACTTCTAATTGAAGAGGGATTAGAAGACTTGAAAGAGAAGGAGTCCAAAAAAGAAAACCCTAATAGAGTGATACTATAAAAACCTATGTCATATCCTCCAAAACACACACACCAAAAAGCCTAGCCTCACCAACCTCACGCAACATGATTCCTTCACCACGCATTCAACCTCCTCACCAGACCTCCTCCTTCACGTCAAAACCCCCACCAACACCTTCATCATCATCATCATCAACATCTATCATCATCATCTACGATTATCACTTCACGTCAAATTCACCAACACCACTGCTAGCATAGTCAACACCAATTATCCTCATCAGCATCAATTCCATCTTAGTTCTTTTATCACACAAAGTAACATTGTCCCCTTTTTTTTTTTTGTTTAGTTGCTATTAAACATGAAATCTTTGGTTAATTATTGTAATTTTATTTTTAACATGAGTGAGTAATACCTTTGTACTTAGTGTAATCTATTTGAAACTATGCTAAATCAATTATTTTGAAACAAGTCATATGTTTTATTGTCTAGTTCATTTTTATTCGTAATTATATAACGATTAGTATTTATTGTTTATGATATTCGCATTAGATTAATTATAATGCATGCTAATTAGTTTAATAGGAATTCATATGATAGTTTAAAAAGGTTTAATGCGTAAGAGTTATAGTCTTTTAGGCATTAGTATCACCCTAATTAATTATGGATGGCTCAAACCTATCTCTTTTAATTAGGTAATTATTATAGATCTTTGTTAAATTAATTTGCTAGTAAATTGGTTACAAGGCATTAGATGATATTTTTCTAGTACTTACTCCTCTAGTTTGATTTAATTCTTGCACTGGTATTGAGGTTATCAAAACTAATAGGGCTTGTATTAGGGCTGGACCTAAATAAACTATAATATGAGGAAAAACAGGGAAGATTCGCTGGTGGATATTTTCTACAGTTTAACTCATGGATAAATCGATTTGCGTGTTGATGATAAATATTAATTTGTGTGGTGGATATGGATTATGCTAAGTATTTTTCATAAATTTGGTATCGTTGATAATTATCTCTTGCTTTTTAGTTAATTTCTCTGGTTTCTCAATTTTTATTCTCCAATTTATAAGCTCTAATATAAATTTCATTTATCCAGCCCTCCCCCAAAAGAGTACTCTTTTAGGAGTGTCTTGCTAATATTAGATAAGTTAGATTTTGATTTTTAGTGCGGTTATAACTTTCAGATTTAATTTCTATTCTGTTTTATCATTTATTTGCCGGTTTGTTAGAAAATAGGTTAAAAATAGTTCCTTTTGTGGTTTTTCATGTTTTAGTCTATTTTAGGGTTTATAAGCATCCTATTCTACCTCAATTTAATTTCGAAACTTTTGGAAATTATTTGACAATTTTTCAAAACTATTTCGTGAGTTAGATATGTGCAGGTTTTTTATTTTAATAAATCTAAAAATTACATTTTTAATTTTATTTTAAGTTTTTAGGCTTTTATTAAGTCCAAAAAATTATATCCTAAAATCTCGGCATTTTTGTTATTTATTTTCGTGTTAATATTAGTGCAGTTTATTCTTTCTCCAATTTCAGATTTTATTTTCTGTTTTAATTTTCTGTAGTTACCTTTCTATTTTAATTTTTCTAAATTTAATCACATATAATTTTGGAATTATAAAGCTATAAACTTGCAGAATATTCATTTGGATTACTTTCTGTAATTTTTAATATTAATTTTCTGCTTGTTATTTTCTGTTTTAATTTTCAGTCTTATATTGTATTATTATTTCTAATTTTATTTTTCAGATTGTTTAGGATAGCTATTTATTGTTTTATTTCCAGAATTAAATTTAGAATATTTAGGAGCAATCTTAAGTATTTCTCCAGATTTTTACTTATTAAATTTGATTTATTTTGGCAATATAAAGAGAAGTTACAATAAATTCGAGTCGTAAGATCATTTAGAATTAAACTAGGTTATTATCATAATCTTTCCTCGTGGGATCGATCCCTACTTTTCTATGCTATAAATATTATTTATAAATCAAAGTGGTGGTTTAATTTATAACTCTATGATAAGCTTTACAAATTGTGGTGCCATTGCCGGGGAAAACAAATGAGATTGTTAGTTTACTTCTATTTAATTTTACTACTTTTATTATTTTGTTTCAGCTCTAGTATTTTATTTTTATACTTTGTTTTAGTTTATGAGATTAAGGAATGGTTGTATGATCGAAAATAAAAAGGAGCATACGTTTGAGGTGTTTGAAAGTAAAGAGATCAGATGCGCTTAGTGGAGGAGATGTAACTACAGGATCTATGAGTTTCATGACGTCGAGCTAACGACTATAAACAAAGGCGCTGGTTGGGAGGCAATCCAATATTTTTCAGGGAAGTTTTTAATTCACCTTCAGCATCTGTTTTTCTTTTATTAATTAGCATGCGCAAGGGACAATGCACAAACTAAGTGTGGGGGGGTGCATCCTGCGTTTAGTTCCTGCAGTATTTATTCATGTTAAGGAAAAAACAGTTAAAAAAATTTATTTTAATTTTCTTACAAATAATGCATGATACGAGTTTATGCTAGGCTTGCTGGCTGAAAAATTTTTGTTTTCTTAGCTATTCATAGTTTATTCTTTTACAAGTGAAGACTTCTGAGCATATTAGCTGTCATTCAGAGAAGTTTGAGTTGATCTTCATATATCTCTTTAATGAGTAACTGTTATGATATCCATCTTATTTCGTCATGTTATATAGCCACTTCAGAGGCAATAAAATAACCTAACCCATTTCCTAGACCATTGAATTAGTAAAATAACTCATTAAAATTGTGACGTTTCTTGTGTTATAAAAAAAAGTGAAAAAAAAGGTTAGATTACTAACATGGGTAAGAGTAGGTGGCTCGACATTTTTTCCCCTTAAGTTTAGGTCTCAAGTTGAGCCTTACACATGGAGTAACCCATGTTGGGAGAGTCATGTCTCTTTTTGGGCTGATTAATGACTCGTACCAAACTAATAGTGAAAATAATAAAAAAAAATAATTATGAGAATAAATTGTTTGCTCCAGCACCTCTATTCGGGCGAGTGTGAGGCAGGGAGTCTTTAATTTCTAAGACCCTATATGAGCCTCGAATATGTGCACAGGTGGAGTTTGAGGGGAAAAAAAAGAAAAAAATTGCAAGGCAAGTTAGAATCAATTTCAATGAGTTATATCTTCCAGTTCAATTATCTTCATAGCCATATCGTACTTCAACTTTTCTACCGTAAACTGTTTAGACCTCTTGATCAGTGTATGCGTGTTTAAAAGAGATGGATGATTATTGCTCTTGTTACTTAATTAAATAAGTGCTGTGAGGCCGATGAAAAAACTCTTTAATGGTCGTTAAATATTTAGTAGTTATTAACTTGTTGGAAGGAAAACTGATTAACTTTGAATAAAACTATTTTTAAAGTAAGCCAATGCCTAGTGTAAAATTTCATATTTATGTATGACTTTATAAGAAAGAGGTCAGTTTTTTAGGTCGCATCCCAAATTTCTTTGCACGAGGACGTCCAAAGTCTAATTGTGGGGGAATTTTTTAAGTCATAAATCATGCATTATTTTAATAATTATTTTGATTATATTATACATATTATTTGTCTAATTTACTTTGTTTTATATATTTTTCTGGTTAAGCGTTGATAAAATAAAGAGGAGAAGAGAAAACGTTGAAGTTCAGGTTTTATTTACTAAGGAATTTTACAAGTAAATTTATCAAGTCGGTCCAAAAAAATAATGAATTATGAAAAATAATATTTTCATAAGGATTTATGTGGGCTTGAATTACTACTTCTAATTGAAGAGGGATTAGAAGTCTTGGAAGGAAAGGAGTCCAAAAAAGAAAACCTTAGCAGAGTGATACTATCAAAACCTATGTCGTATCCTCTAAAACACACACAACAAAAAGCCTAGCCTCACCAACCTCATGCAGCATCATTCCTTCACCACGCATTCAACCTCCTCACCCCATCCTTCACGACAAACCCCCACCAACACCTTCATCATCATCATCATCATCATCAACATCTATCATCGTGTTCTACGATTATCACTTCACGCCAAATTCACCAACACCACCATCAGCATAGTCAACGCCAATTACCCTCATCACCATCAATTCCATCTTGATTCTTTTGTCAAACAAATTTAGATGGTCCTTTTTTTTTTAGTTTAGTTGTTATTAAACCTGAAATCTTTGGTTAATTATTGTGATTTTATTTTTAATATGAGTGAGTAGTTCCCTTGTACTTAGTATAATCTATTTGAAACCATGCTAAATTAATTATCTTGAAACAAGTCATATGCTTTATTGTCTAGTTGATTTTTATTCATGATTCTATAATGATTAGTATTTATCGTTTCTGATATTCCCATTAGATTAATTATAATGCATGCTAATTAGTTTAATACGAATTCATATAATAGTTTAAAATGCTTTAATACATAAAAGTTATAATCTTTTAGGCATTAGTATCACCTTAATTAATCATGGATGGCTCAAACCCATCTCTTTTAATTAGGTAATCGTTATAGATCTTTGTTAAATTAATTTGCTGGTAAATTGATTACAAGGCATTAGATGATATTTTTCTAATACTTACTACTCTAGTTTGATTAAATTCTTGCACTAGTATTTGGGTTTTCAAAATTAGTGGGGTTTATATTAGGCTTGACTTAAATAAACTATAATATAAGAAAAAACGGAGAAGATCCACTGGTGGTTGTCTTCTACAGTGTAAGTCATGGATAAATCAATTTGTGTGTTGATGATAAATATTAATTTGCATGGTGCGTATCGATTATGCTAAGTATTTTCCATAAATTTGGTATCGTTAATAATTATTTCTTGCTTTTTAGTTAATTTCTCCAGTTTGTCAATTTTTATTCTTCAATTTATAAGCTTTAATGTAAATTTCGTTTGCTCCCCCTCCCAAAAGGATTGTCTTTTAGGAGTGTCTTGGTAATATTAGATCAATTAGATTTTGATTTTCAGTATGGTTATAATTTTCAGATTTAATTTGTATTCTGTTTTGCCATTTATTTACCGATTTGTTAGAAATTAGGTTAAAAGAGTTCCTTTTATGGTTTTTCATGTTTTAGTCTATTTTAGGGTTTGTATAGTATCCTATATTTCTTCTATTTAATTCCGAAATTTTTGGAAATTATTTGGCAATTGTTTAGAATTATTTCGTGAATTGGTTATGCGCAGGTTTTTTATTTTAATAAATATGGAAATTATATTTTTAATTTTTATTTTATGTTTTTATGGTTTCATTAAGTCCAGAAAATTATATCCTAAAATCTGGGCATTTTTGTTGTTTATTTTCGTACTTATATTAGTGCAGTTTATTCTTTCTCTCATTTCAGATTTTATTTTCTGTTTTAATTTTCTGTTTTAATTTTTCTAAATTTAATTACATATAATTTTGGAGTTATAAAGTTATAAAATTTAAGAATATTAATTTGGGTTACTTTCTATAATTTTTAATAATAATTTTCTACTTGTTATTTTCTGTTTTAATTTTCTATCCAATATTGTGTTATTATTTCTATTTTTATTTTTCTGATTATTTAGGATAGCTATTTACTATTTTATTTTCAAAATTAAATTTAGAATATTTAGGAGCAACATTAGGTATGTCTCCAGATTTTTACTTATTAAATCGAACTTAGATTTGGAATTTCGAGGACGAAATTCTTTTAAGGGGGGAAGAATGTAAGACCCACCTTCGTTATTTTTACGTTAAGTTTTGCCTGTCTTGCTTTTACGTTATAAAATCGTATTTTTAGTAACTGTATGAGTTTTTAACGATTAAATTCATTAAAAAGAACGATTATTTGACTAACGTTATTATTGACGCTACTTATTTATAAAATTATCGAATCAATGCTAAACCATGTTTTTAAAATCGTTTTTCGTTTTACTTGGCCGATTCCCAAAGTTTAAACCGAAATGTTAATTGTGGGTCGTTTCAATTCGGGTTTAGCCTAACCATTAGCAAGTACGGGACCAGAATTTAGTTGAATGTTGTTAGTTTAACCCAAAACAACAAAAAAAAGGGGGAAAAGGATTGCAAAAAGGGAAGGGGGGACCTGAGTCGGGCAGGAGACCCCGACCCCCCAACCCCCGCACGCCCTCTCTCTCTCTAACGCGTCTCTCTCTCTCTCTCTCTCTCTCTCTCTCTTCCCTGCTCTTCTTCCTCCTCTCCTCCCTCACCATGAACGCCACCAAGGAAGCTCAAGAAACCCTTGATTTTGCCTCAACCCAATTCGAAATTCCCCTAATTCAAGCGTCCCCACCAACAAACGAATGTCTAGTGCGAAATTTGAGCAGAAACGGAGAAGAACCACCACGGTTTAGGTGAGTTTGGTCGGCGGTTTGAAGCCCAGACACAGGTCGAGGCAAGGCCATGTCATCTAGCTTTTAGTTGTGTCAATTCCTCTGCAATTCGCGAGTAAATTCATAGCCTCAAGCATTCTCCTCAACCGAGTCAGTGAGTGAGAGCTGGGGTTGAAATTGGGTTTGATTTGCATGAATTGGGCACAGTTTGGGGGTCCGTTTTACGTGGGTTTGGGTGCATGTTTGGGGCAGATTCGGCTGTGGTCTAGTCCAATCAAGCAGTCAGCAAGCCTAAGTTAAGGAATCAGATTTTCCCAGCACCCAAGGGAGCCCAGAGCCTTCGAACGAACCTCTAGCTTGGAATGAGGTGAGTGTTTCTCACCTCCTAACCTATTACTATTTTCGAAATTAATTTTTAGCAGATTGATGTTGCATGTCAAGTTAGGGTTTGCTAAATGCATTTGAAATGTCAAGAAGTGAGCTATACCGGCTTAAATTCGATTCATGTAGTCAATTTATGCCTGAGATTGTAATTCGAAGTGAATTATATGCGTTTAGCGTTAATTCGAATGCATGTAGTTAATGGATGCCTGAGATTGTAATTCGAAGTGAATTATACGTGTTTAGCATCGATTCAACTTAATGAGTTAATGTATGAAAAAGAATTAAAATCGAAGTTGCGTTAACGTGCTTAGCTTCTATTCAAGTTATTTAGCTAACATGTGAAAAATGATTAAAATCGAAGTACTTTTAACGTGTTTAGCTTCCATTCGAATTGATTAACCGATGCATGCAAATGAGCTAATTTCGAGGTTAATGAGATGTGTTTAGCTTCGAGTCAAGTGGATTAGCTAATGCATGTTAATGGAATTAATCTCGAAGTTATATAAACGTGTTTAGCTTCGATTCGAGTTAAACTAGCTAATGCATGTAAACAAATTAAATTCGAAGCTATTGAAATATGTTTAGGTTTCATTCGAACCCTTTTTAGTACATTCATGCTTAGGAAAGTTACTTCGAAATGCATCGTATATGTTTAGAATCAAATTATGTTTGATTTACTGAATAAAGTGTTGTCGAATTATGGATAAATGTGGCTATATGTACGCTTGTTGTAACGCACCGCTGAATGGTGTTGGTCGCTCAGGTAAGAGCCTAAACCTTACTCCCTTTTACATAAGCTAATATGATAATATGTTGTGATTAATGAATCGATGAATTGAGTTGGTAGTTGGATGGTTTGAGGAAAGAATCATGAGCGTTCGAGGTCTTGTGGTACGGTGCTTGTGAGGAGGGAGTTCGGGTTGTGAAATTACCGCAATCGTGTGGATTGCGAGGCCATGTGTGGCTCATTGTGTTGAAATGATTATGAAGTGTTTGAATGTGAAACGTGTGAATCCCTTTTCCCCTTTTATATCTAAGATGCATTATGTGTGAAAGTGTGGTGATTTGACAAAGAACGTTTCTCGTATTTTCAAACTAATAATAGCCATGATTAATAGCAAGCAATGACCTATTTTCGCTATACAAACAGTATTTAGGAGTGAACCTACTTGAACGGGGGAATCCCTAAAAC
The DNA here is from genome assembly GCA_029747015.1 of Carnegiea gigantea. Taxonomy (NCBI): domain Eukaryota; kingdom Viridiplantae; phylum Streptophyta; class Magnoliopsida; order Caryophyllales; family Cactaceae; genus Carnegiea; species Carnegiea gigantea. The sequence continues at coordinate 16,464 of JAKOGI010002984.1, read as the reverse complement.
GGTTTAGAAAAGTGTGAGTTATGTGATAAATGATTTTACCAAAAGACACAACAAAATTATTAGCCGTTATGGCCCATACGCTTTAAAGTGGCTAAGATAATGTGCTTCGGACCATATGAAAAGAATGAAAAGAACGATGTTATATGAAAAGAATGATGTTACCCTAGGGGATAAGTCCGGATAAACCCTAGAGGCCCTGACGAGGGCTAATGTAATGGTCCGATATGTTATATGTAGCCATCCCAGGAGTAAGAGCTTAAGCGTGAGCGTTAGGTCTCACTATGGGGTCGAGAATAGTTCTAACCCAATCAGCATCCTGTAATGATCTTATGCCAGAAGCACTTTCATACTAAGTTAAGAAAAGCAATTGGCCCTTTGCCATTTTCAAACGATTAAAAAGGAAAGGAAGGTCTTTTTATGGGCCCAAAAGGCTATATGGAATGATGTATGAAAAACTTATAAGGGTCGTTACACGACCAAACGAAATGAAACTTCCTTTGAAGACTAAGAAAACGTTTCAACGAAAGAAAGAAAGCTTTCAATGAATGAGTTATGAAATGATCCTCAAGCATGTTTGAATGTAGATTCTTAGCCTATGTATTAAAGGAAAGCTTTCAATTGATGCATTATGAATGATTCTTAAGTATGGTTGAACGTGGATTCTAATCTTATGTGGTATCATTCTTATCCATAGCAAATCTGTCTGATTTAAAGTGTATGAGATGAGAAAGAAAGTTATAGCACGTTAAAAATTCCATGAATGAAGGCGTCTCTTCATAAAAGGATGAACGTTGATATGTAAATAGCATGCGAGGGTGTCATATAGCTTAATATGATGTTTAAAGGTACTTAAATGCTTGATACGTGTTTATGCGTGTGGTATGTATATTATATGAATGAAATACCAAGAAAAGTGTAATTATGAAAAGGGATAACCTTACATACACATCATATGATTGAGGGTCCATGTCTAGTTTAAATGGAGTGTTAGAAAGTTATGTTATGAAAAGAAAAGATCCTTACAATTAGCCTTCGATGCTTACTCGCGTGCCTAACTGCTTGCTAGAAAAGAACTCCATCGTTGAGGAACCTAGAAATATGATTGAGTGGTCGAAGTGAAGTTTATGTTTAGTGATCTTCCCATAAAGGTTCTATGAATATCTATTATGATAGTAAAGTATGGAAACGTGATATGTGACTAGTAAAGATAGTATTGCCGGCAACGGTTTTGGTTTTAAGGGGGTTGGGGGACACTCACTGAGCGTGTGGTTGCTCATGCCATTACTCTTTTTCCTTTTCCCCAGGTTTTCTTTCTGATAGGAAGAAGTTGAGTCAGATAAGTCCAGAAGGAACCTATTGTTGCTTACAAGGCGTTGTATGTGTTCATTTAAAGGGATCTTACGTGTTTAATGAAGTCATGTAATGTACTCTTTGTTTTTAAAGGTCTGTAAACGATTATTCTAGTTCATTTAATGCATATGGTATAAAGGTCGCTCTGTATGGCCGCCTGAGCCAACCATCAAGTTAGCTAGATGTCGTCTTGGTTTAATTTAGCTATGTTTTGAGATGTAAATCTTAATACTCCGGTTTTGTTAACCGTTGAGTTATATCTTCCATTTCTTCTTTATTCATGAATCAAACTAGTTAGTGTACTCCGAGCGAGTGGCTCGTTGAGTTATGAACTCCGACGTGTGGCCGTTGAACCATGTTTTAAATGTTTTGCGCTTCCGTTGATTTACAGGGACTTATTGTAAGGCTTTTAGACTGAAACTGGTCAGTTTTTAGGGGAAATTCTATCCGTTTTGTCCAAGGAATTAAGTAAGAAGTTAGGAAAGCGTAACGCTTCTGGCCTAGGGGCCGGGGGTTGTTACAACTTTGCTTAGCCTCTTGAGGCTCTTGTTGTTTCAAAAGACATTTCATTTCGTATTGGTCATACAAGGACCCTTATGAGCTTTTCATACCTCATTTCATATGGCCTCTTAGGGCCCGTAACATTCTTCCCTTTCAAAACATATAAAATGGCAAAGTGCCAATTGCTTTTCTTTGCTCTTTAGGAAAATACATCTGGCATAAGATCATTACAGGGTGCTGATTGGGTGAGATCTATTCTCAACCCCATAGTGAGACCTAACGCTCACACTTAAGCTCTTACTCCCGGGATGACTACATGTAACATATCAGACCATTACATTACCCTCGTCAGGGTCTTTTAGGGTCTCCTAGTACCAGGACTTATTCCCAAAGCTAACATCATTCATATCATATCATATTGTCCAAAGCACATTATCTTAGCCAATTTAAAACATATCGGCCATAACAGCTAATAATTTTACTGCCTCTCACAGCGAAATACTTTTCATACAACTCACGCATTTATAAAAATCTTTAGGGATTCCCCCGTTCGAGCGAGTTCACTCTCAAAACTGTATTCATTTAGTTAAAAATAAGCCATCATACACTAATAATTACGGCTACTATCATTTCAAAACATGAAATCATTCATTGAAAAACTCACCCTTATGCACATAATGCAACTTGAGAACATCGAAGGGAAGGGGGTGCACATGTGTCACATTCAAGAACTTCATAATCAATTCAACACAATGAGCCACACATGGCCTCGCAATCCAAACGATTGCGGTTAATTCACAACCCAGACTCCCTTCTCATAAGCACCATACCACAAGAACCTCGAACCACTCATAGTTCTACCTCAAACCATCTAACTACCATCTCGGTTTTCAATTCGATAATCATAACATATTATCAAAAAGGTCTTATAAAATAGCTACGTATAACTTACTGAGCAAGCAGCAACCGTCTCATAGCTCGTTACCACATACAGAAGCATAAATATATAGGTATATTTTGTATTAACTTGAAATAAGAACTTAATTAATTGAAATAAACTCACAACGCATGAAACTTATTCTACATTCATGACTTGCAAATAGAAGGTAAGCATACCAAATTCATGCCACTTTCGCGCACAACTCATCAACTAATATTCAAAGTATAACCATCCAACTAAACATGCATTGGCTTAAAATGTTCTCAGGTCATTTCAAAGGGTACTCTTAAGCATGAATTAGCTAGTTCAATGTGCGTCAATTTAAAGAATGCTTGTCATTCAAGGGTTACTTATAAACATGAACTAATCAAATTAGCCTGCTTCGATCTTAAGTGATCTTGGTTTGTTTCAAACATTCATACATTAAAGTTAAAGGGGTAACACGCTCACTTCGCCATTCAAATGTTATTTCCAAAGCTGTTTTATAAGCATAGTTCAACTAAAGAGGCAAGTATCGATTCGAAGCGTTCATTCATTGTTTTGAAGTTACATTTCAAGTCTAATTGAGCTATTTCAGCATAATACGATTCCAAATGTTCATTTATTACATCGAAATCATTATTCGAATCTAAATAAGTCATTTAGGCATAATACGAATCAAGCCGTTCATTTATTACATCGAAGTGGCTATTCAGGGCAAATTTTCAGGTATGTATTAATTGGGGCATACTTGAATTGATCCTAAGCTGTCATATTTCATTTTAAAGCTAATAAACGATTATGAATTAACGAAACATACATATATCGATTCTAGACATTCATAATTCATTTCCCAGTTAATTTTCAGGCATGTGTTAACTGAATATAATCGAATCGATTCTAAACATGCATAATTCATTTCAAACTAAAGTTTCAGGCATGTATTAACTTAATATATTCGAATCGATTCTAAACATGCATAATTCATTTCGAAGCTACTTTTCAGGCGTTAGTTAACTAAACTAACATACAATACAACTTAAAGGTTAAAACGGTTTCGAAACTACTAATACTTAGGACGTGAGAAACACCCACCTTGATTCCATACTAGGGGAACCGTTCTAAGGGCTTTGGCTCAACTTTAAGGGCCGGAAAACCTCAATCCACGATCCAATTAGTCCCAACGCATGCCCAGTTGATGTGACTGAAACCCTAGGCCGACACAGACCCAAATAACCATGCCTAGACCCGGTTCTGCCGCTCTTTGTGGTGGCCTCGGCCGGTTGTGGCAGTCGCCGGCCTTGGTTGCGACGATCGTCGGCGTGGTTGCAGCTCCTCGAGCCCTCTCCGCTCCTTCTCACTCTCACTCCAACTCTCTCTTGCTCTCTCTCTCTCTCTCTCTCTCTCTCTCTCTCTCTCTCTCTCTCTCTGCCGTCGAGAGTCGGTCGGCGCCTGACTTGCCAGTCCGCCGCCGTCGACCTCGGCCCCGGCTCGCCGTCTGGTGGCCCTCCCCTCTCTCTGGTGTGGTGTTGTGGTCGAGGTGAGGGTGCCGTGAAGAGCTTAAAGAAACCCCCCCTTACGTTTTTCTGGTGAGAAGAGGGGGCTTCGGCCCCGTTTTGTCCCTTTTCCCACTTTTTTTTTTGACTCAAGTTGATCAGTAATTGGCATCGCTAGTCTAGTTCGTATCCCGAACTCTAAACTCGAATCACTAATACGACTTTCTATTGACTATTCGTTCCCAAATATATCGAGGTTCGATTTTCATAAACCTCAAAACTAATTCTAAGGTTGAAATCTTAATCGTATTCAGGAAACGACTAAATAAATCGAATGACGACTAAATTAAATTATCGATATAATTTAAGGGCAAAAACAGTACGAAATAACTTTAAAATCAATAATAACAATAATAATCCCTTTTTAATGAAATTATAGCTCCTGAAAGCACATCAATAATCATTTAACTTATATAGTTACTAAAAATACGATTTTATAATGTAAAAAAGTAATACAGTTAGCTTAACGGAAAACAAAGAATGCGGGTCTTACACTCTTCCCCCTTTAAAAGAATTTCGTCCTCGAAATTCTAAATCTAAGTTCGGTCTTTCCTAGAATGCACGCACACAACCAGGATCTACGCGATAGGCTTTCAAAAGGTTTCATTTGCAGACACTACTTCTTTTAAATCGAAAGAGAACGGCTTATGGTATCCAGTCTCCTCCTCGCCAATCCTCTTCAAGTGTCTACTCACTCTATTTAGGTGCCGAGGGCAAATCGCATTAAAGAGGGGCAATTGATTGGTGTGGAACTCCATATTGAGTTTGTTTTGAAAAATGAACAAAGGTTTTTGAAAATCTAGACTCAGTTCGCACGACAGGCACTAATTCTATGCATATGCATCTGCAAGTGGGCATCGAAAGCCATAACAATCGAGACAATGACATCTTAAGGTCATACACTAGCGGTTTCATTCTAAAACATAAATTCAAGTCACTTTTGGGACCACAATGATTAACATGGAGACTCCTACAACACATTTAGAATAACAAAAATGTCACATGGCACCACATAGTATCATTTAAGCATAACAGCGTCACATAGCATCATTTAAGTATAATAGCATGACATAGTATTGCATAGTATCAGCATTTCAGCATTGTCAAGTTTAGGAATTGAAAGTAACATGCAACCGGCTAATATACATTTAGTACGAAATTTTATAAATGAAAGCATATCTGACCAGCATTTCTATGTTTTTACATCAATCATGAGTAACCTTTAAACATTTCATTCATGGCAACTTAGACAGGGCATGCTAAAGTTGTATGAAGGAGTTTACTTAATCAGGTTTGTTCTAAAACATGAAGACATTAGGTCAATCTAAGGTTAAATCATTTACTAGAAGGTTACCACGTTACATTAAGGTAGCAGAGATACTAGTTGCGTCATATTGGCAATAAAAGATCGAATTCACATTGACATCACATAGGGTTTACAACAGAGCACTGAAAATCCAGAATCACGACTAACATGAACTAGCATAATCATGTTGATAAGATCAACTTGGAGAACGAAATGCTGAGGCAGGAATGTAAGTTGATGATTTTGATGGTGGGGAGTCTTTCCCTAGGGTTCTTACTTAGGGCTGATCGTCTCTGAAGTCATAGATTCATACAAATGAATGGTTATGCTCCTAGATGAGTCCTGGGTCTATGGCTTATGGGCCTACATGCTTCCGCTGTGCTACTCCGATCAAACATACAAAGGCAAGAATGTGTGAATGCAGGTTTCTAAGATTGTGTCATCATGCTTTAATATGTGTGTATGCAGTTATTCAGCTATTACGTGGATTTATAGAATTCGCGGAATGCAAGCAATAAGTCAGAGGTTATTCCATGTGATGAATTATCAAACTTGGATAATCTGAATAATCAAGTCACATACCAATCCGACTCAAGTCAAGCTCTTTCACTAGCGTACACAACCGAAGCACTTTAAAACTAAGTTACTTAACCAGGGGGTTTTTATTTCATAGCAAGGCAATAGAGACATCACACAACATCCCCTTGGCGTCATAAGAAATCCTTAAGACATGCAGACTCACGGGGTCATCACATAGAGAGAACGCCTAGAATTGTATATACGCGTGCAATCGTCCTTCGCAACTTATGGTCAATGGCTTGCCCTAAACACCGCTCAATTTAGGAAGGATTTGTGTCCAACTGCCAGGGTTGTTTGAGTATGGTTGACATTACTGGTTGTATAGGTACGCGTTGAGGTCTTATGAGTTGCACCCATTCCACGGGTGATCATAGGAGTCTCACCGTAGGTCACTTACCTTAGTAGGGATCATTTACTATGTACAATTCCAAAGTCTGCCAGGTTCTTTCTCCCTTATGCTTCCTAGGTATATCAGGGTTCGTTCGGGCCAAAACATTGTCACCCCTTTCATGAATAACGATCCATATAATAAAAAGAACAGGTAATGCATGGTTTAGGCAATAACAGCAAAGAAGGAGAACGATAGGTACACTTATGCAATGTTCAACGAGCTCCTACCACTAGCACATAGTCTTTCAAGCATGCATACAAAGGTAGTCTCTAATATACTCAGGGAATTCGGCATTCAAAAGAAAAGAGGGAAGACATCATTTAGTAGGATTATCAATTATAGCAATCGATCTCGACACGTATAGTACAATGGCATGTACTTGGAAACCTAAGCTCGTTCATCATAGCGAAAAAGCATAAAGTGAAACTTGAGTCGACAGCGGAAAGACATTAACATTTCGAAACTTCAGATTTCAAAGGTGAAATTAGCTGATCTGTTTTGAACTTCTTCTCTATTAACCTTTGAGTACGTCTGCTCACTCCATTATGGGGCCCAAGGAGCAAATCGTACTTTAGGGGTAAAGACGAGCTTAGAAAACAATTTTCAATCGCTTGAGTCTAATTAACGTGCTTTAACTATCGATTGCCTTAACAGAGCGCACAAAGAAAGCATTTATCATTCAAAACATCACTTAGCTCACACGATATAAGTGAATTAGACTCACTTTCTGACACACGGCTCACATACATCCGATTGGCTCAACCGGATCACATAAAAGTCAATAAGTGAAGTCAATTAGCACATTAGGAATATATTACACTAATGAAGTATTCACAACGCCACCTGAAGGTGTGGGGAGAGCTATTTGACTCTTATACTAACGCATAACTCGCCACCTTTACTCAATCAACCTACTCGAGCCTCACACAAGTCAAAGATGGTCGTACTATAAAGCACACTTGCACACGAAGCAGACATATGTCATATAACCACAAAGTGTTCCTAGGCACCTATATGAGATGCGAGACTGAGGTCGCGGCATATGGTCGCAGGACCATGCTCTGATACCATCAATTGTAACACCCCCAGCCCCTACGCCGGAAGCATTACGTTTTCTTAACTTCTTACGCAAATTTTTGGGGCGAAACGGACAATGTTTCCCCTAAAAACTGACCATTTTCAGGCTAAAAGCCTTACAATAAGTCCCTGTAATCAACGGAAGCGCAAAACATTAAAAGAAACTCAACGGCCACACGTCGGAGTTCATAACTCAACGAGCCACCCGCTCGGAGTACACCAAATAGAGTAGTTCATTAATAAGGAATAAATGAAAGATATAACTCAACGGTTCACACAACCGGAGTATTGGGGTTTACATCCCAAAACATAACTAACTTTAAAAGAGAAGACATCTAACTATTTAGATGGTTGGCTCATACGGCCATACAGAGCGACCTTTATACCATATGCATTACATGAACTAGCATAATTGTTTACAGACATTTAGAAACTAAGAATACTGTACATGGCTTCGTTAAGAACATAAGTAGGCACATATAACTCTTTTTCAATCAAGAGCAAACTTCAACTCCGCATAAGAGGCTTGACTTTCACCTGTCATAAAGAAAACCTAGGGAAAACGGGAAAAAGTAGTGGGATGAGCAACCACACGCTCAGTGTGTGTCCCCCGACCCCCTTAAAACCAAAACCGTTGCAGGCAATAATATCTTTAATAGTCACATATCACATATTCATACTTTACTACCATATTAGGCATTCTCGGAGTTCTTATGAAATATTACTAATCATAAACTTCATTTTAGCTGTTGAAACTCATGTTTAGGCCTCTGAATTTTTTTTAACTAACAAGCACTTAGCATATAAGTAAGCATCGAGGGCTAAGCATAGAAACTTTCTTTTATAGCTTAAGCATAGGGATCTTTCTTTTTCATAAATATAACTTCTTAGCATTCCATGTAAACTATGCATAAAACCTCATTCATATGATGTGCACATAAGGTTATCTTTTTATTTCATAATCATACTTGTCTTGGCATTTCATTCATTTGATATGCAGAAGGCACGCACACATTTCAAGTCTCATTCATAGGGTATGCGTGAACATGCTCATAAGGCTTTCTTTTTCATGATCATATCTTATTTAGCATCTCATTCATAAGTTATACTTGGAATGTTCATAAAACGCTTTGCTTTCATTTCATTCATATGATATGCACAAGCATCTTTCTTTCTTTTCGTAAAAATACTTCACTTAACCTTACTTGAAATCTCATTCACATTTCATTCTTAAGAAAAGCACATGACATGCACAGAAAATTTTTCTTCTTTTCTTAAAAGCACT
>JAKOGI010002984.1:0-2500 GCA_029747015.1 Carnegiea gigantea | reverse complement strand
TCCCTCCCTTAAATCTTCCACTGTCTTGGTCGTTAAGATGAATTGAGAAAGTGATAGAAGTGACACATGCTAGTATCTATTTGATGAATGTCATTGCGAACTGAAGGGCTATGAGGAACCCCTTGAGGAAATCCCAATGGATGGAGTCAAAAGCCTTTTGGAGGTCAATCTTCAGGATGCACCCGGGGGATATGTTTTTTCTTTTATAACCTCTTGCTAGGTCCTGACAAATAAGCACATTATACAGCAGTTCTCTCCCTTTTACAAATGCTCCTTGGCTTTGATCAATCAGTGTAGGCAACTCCTCTTTAATTCTTTGGCATATGAGCTTAAAAATTGTTTTGTATATAACATTACAGTAAGAGATGGGACTAAATTCTAATGCAGTCTGTGGGTGTGGTACCTTGGGCAGCACAATCAGTTTGGTATCACTGATGTAGCTTGGCATAACCCCTTTAATAAAAAATTTCCTTACAGCTGAGCATATAAGAGGGCTTATCTTCTGCCATGTGGTTTTAAAGAAACCCCCACTGAAACCATCATGGCCTGGGGACTTAGTATTTGGGATAGAAAAGATAGCTTCCTTGATCTCCAGGTCTGTGAATTCATTACCCATATGCACCTGCTGTTCCTTGGACAATGTTGGCCCTTGATTTACTACTTCCTGTGTAATTATTTGTCTGATGGTGTTTTGCTCCCCTAACAGTGCCTTGTAGAAAGTCATCATTGTCTGCCCTACCCTATCAAAGCCTTCTACCAGGTTCCCCTTTGTGTCCCTGATTTGATATATATAAGAAGCAAGCTTCCTTTGCTTGGCTCTAGCAAAGAATGTCATGGTGTTGTCATCTCCATAGCCAATCCATTCCATCTTATATTGCTATTTCATGAGTGCCATGCTTGATGAAAGGATGTCAATATACCTGTATCTAGCTTCTTTCTCTGCGTGGATAACCAAAATGCTCTCTGGTTCCTCTTGCAGTTTCTGCTGGAATTTAGTGAGCCACTCTCTGGCTAATTCTTGTTGGACCCTCAATCTGCATATTTTTCTCTATGGAGCTTTCTCAAGAGTGCCTTTAATTTAATCATTGTAGTTCTCAGTTGGTTCAGAGGGTTAGCAAGTAGTAGGGGGATAGTAGAGTCCACTATCTTATTGAGACCTGGGTGTTTGCTCCACATTTCACAAAACTGGAATTTCACTTTTGGCTTGGGGGAAGTGGGAAACTGTATCCCCATGGGGGTATGATCAGATAATTCATTAGTGAGATATTGATTTTGGGTGAAATCAAATATTTTATACCAGTGGATATTGATCAATGCCCTGTCAATTCTACTCCAAATTGTTTTGTTTGTCCATGAATGGTAAGCCCCATTCTATCTCATTTCCTGTAATTCACCATATTCCATGAGGTCTGCCATTTCTCTTATTTCATAGTCCTGGCTAGCATTGCCTGCTCTTCTATCTTCTTTATGCAAAACAGCATTGAAATCACCCAGTACACCAGGCTTCTATCAGCTGCTGAGATAGTGCCTTTAAATATTCCCACATTTGTTGTCTTTGTTGGTCATGATTCATCCCATAAACAAAGGTGATGTAGAATTTCTTATTTGTGCTCACGTGAGTGACATAGTTGTGCATTATTTGGTCATATTTTTAAAGCACTTGCACCTCATATTTTCTTGGTTGCCATGCTATCCAAATTCTCCCCTTAATATTAGGGGTGGAGTTATTCACCCATCTCATTCCTGGGAATGTCCTTGCTGCAATATGCCCATCATTCTCCATCTTTATTTTTATTTCCTGAAGTCCTATCATGCCTACCTTATTGATGTGCAAGAAGGTCTTTAGGTCTTTTTGCATACTTGGCCAGTTAAGGCCCCTTATATTCCAAGAGACTATATTATCCATTAAAAGATCCCTCTCCTCTCCCTTTCTCCGGGTTGTAAACCCCATCCTCTAAAAGTTCTAAAGCCATGAAAGGCTACCCCAACTCTAGTGTGGTCTGGCCTGCAGTATGCAGAAGTGGCTGTTTGGCTGCACTCCATTTTGTTAACTGAGTGAAGTCTTCAAATGTAGTTACTGGTGGCGGCTGTGAAGTCCGCATTGGCTGCTCTTTAGTACTCTCTTCTGAGTTATCTTTCGGTACAGGCCTCTATTATGTCCTCACACCCCCTTTCTTCCTGCAGTTTGTTTCCTCATGTCAAACATCTTGCAGTGAGTACACTTTAGTGGTTTCCATTATGCATATACATGTCTGCATATATGTATATGTACATGTATATATATATATATATATATATAGATATATATATATATATATATATATATAGATATATATGCAAGTATGATGTGTGTATATATATATTATATATATATATATTATAATATATATATATATATATATGTTTTATATATATATATATATATATATATATATATATATATATATAATCTATATGCATATATAATACACATATAGATATATATATATACACATATATA
>JAKOGI010002983.1:0-73427 GCA_029747015.1 Carnegiea gigantea | reverse complement strand
AAAAAAAAAAAAAAAAAAAAAAAGAAAAAGAAAAGAAACATATCAGAGAGGGGAGGAGCAAGGCGAACTAGTTGTGAGGGAACTTGAAACCGTGAATATTGTCATTATTTTATTTTTTGCAATTATTAATTTATAGTAGTTCATGGTTTGATTTAACTTACACAATTTTGTGAGATGAATTTTGTAGCTGTCTTGGCCTTATTTTTTAATTTTATTTATGTAATTTTTGTTAAATTTGGGTTGTGATTTTCATGAAAATTTAAAGTTTCATATGTGCAAAGAATTTTATGAAGCTCAACTTTGTATATCTAAAATGTTAAAATTTCAAATTTTAAATATTTAAATATTATTTTTTTTTGCATTTAGACAACTTCATAGTCGCTGGAATTTTGACCAGAAAAATAGCGGTTGTTACAAATTGTGATCGAGTTCGATACCACTCCCATCGAAATTTCTTGTACCATAACAAACTAAGAAATCGTCCACGTAATGACGGGCAATGGTTTCCATCAAAATATAGTATGTCAAAAATCGTGACCGGTTATTAGTCCGTCAAAATCGGTCCATCACTAATTCTGAGACTCAATTGAAATGTATATTTTGACCACTGTTTTTTATTGGCCACATAGTCCGCCAAAATAATCGTGATAAGCCTGATTTTCCTTCAAAATATGCCTAGTTCTTTGTTGAAAATTCCATCAAAATACTACTATTTTCTCGTAGTTATGAGCTATTTAACCCTAAGTCGTTCCAATTCCAAATATTTGACCTTGATCGCTTGATTGTAATGTGTCCAAACTTGAATCACCCAACCATGAGTTATTAGCCATCCTAAGTTAACTGTTATAGAATTGCACCGAAACCAAGTCAATTGACCCTAAGTCGCCCGAAATCCACTTTTTGGACCATGTTTGTTAGCAACTCTAAATTGTATGACCACAAGTTGCCCTTAACCTCAAAATATTTGATCTTGAGTCGTTCCCATCATTAACTTAGTTGACCCTAAGTCATTTGAGTTCGCTAAGAGATAATTGACCTTAATCATCCAAAACCTGAGTTGCTAAACCTTGAATCGCCTAAAGTCCTAGTTTTTTGGCCCTAAGCCTTAGAAACCCTATGTTGTTTGACTTCGAGTCACCCTCAACCTCACAATGTTTTTACCCTGAGTTATTTCCATCGTTAAGTTAGTCGACGCTAAGTCATTTGGGTTCGCTATGAGTTACTTGACCATGAAATCATATAAACTATATGTTCTCTGACCTCGAATCGCCCAAATATAACTTGAAATTACTGGACCATGGGTCATTCTAATCCTGAACCATTTGACCTTGAGTTCTATCAGCCTCAACTTGTTTGATCCTAAGCTGTTGAATCCATACTGATTTGACTTTGAGTCATCCAAGGATTTACTTGTGTGACCTTAACTCATGGCTGATCCACAACCAGTGACCACAAAAATTCCTGAATGTTCTACCTAAGAGCAGATGGACTTATCTTACTTCCTTAGTGTTCTGATTATGAGCCAATGACAGTATGTTTTTCACTCTAGAATTGCTGAGTGTTCCGGCCAAGAACCGATGATCTTTTCCCCAATTTGTGAGTATCTGGACAAGACCCAATGCCCTTTTTCATGGTTTTAGCCCATACATCCCTGACTATTCCAGCCAAGAGTTATTTGACCCTATATGGTTTGAGTCGTCTGAACCAACTTTATCATATTGGTCTTCAGTCTCTCTAATAGTAGGATATTTAACCTCAAGTTGTCCAATTTTGCCTTTGATTCGGGCATATCTTAACCTGAATTATGCAAATCACAAGCTATCGTACCTCAAATAGTGCAAAGCATGAGCTAAGATCACATATCATAGTGTCATTGAGCCATTCGAACCTAGGCCGTTCATCATCCTATCACCTTTTGGATGCATTTCCTTGGCTCTTATTACATGACATGCATTTTGTGACTCAAAATTTGTCTCTCTGATAGTATTAATCTTCGCTTTTACAAGCTTGATCAATAAAGGACAATTTGCACATACCGAATTTTGATTCACTTTTAGTAGGACGCATTTCAGTATAATTTTGACAACTTCAAAAATATAAAAAAAATTGAAACTTAATCTAGGTTCAAATTTGGGCCAAGGTTAAAAAAATACGAAAAAGATAAAATTTCAAAAGCCCAAAAAATGGGCCAAAAGCCACTATCCAAGATTTACAGCCCCGAACCAAAATTAAAAAAGCAAATAAAAATAGGCAACAAAGTCAAAATTCAAAACAAGAAAAAATAATTTTTTGGGGGGAAGTCAATGCTCCCATCGTACAATACCACCTTCCTTATTTTTTATTTAAAATTCTTTCTTTTGGACACTCTTCTCAACGCTTCATTTTATAAGTTTGACTTTTCCCCTTTTATTCAATTTAAATAATTTGTCTTAATCATTCCACCCTTAGCTCTCCGTGCTTCCTTTCTACTTGCCAGGCTGTTACATCATCCCCTCTTTATCCTTCAATTTTTTTTATTCTGATTTTGGCTAATGGAGCCACGATTTGTATTATTTTTGTTCTATTATAATTTTTTCTTCCTCGAAACTTTATTATCTTTAATTTTAATTGCTTTTTTGCAACAAATTTTTTTACGTAGGGTTTTGGGACATACTTTGTCCATAAATGTCACTTTTATACCATAGTAAGGAGATCCTGCTCCATCTTCCGCATTTTTCAAACTCTCTCCTCCTCTCTCTAATTATCTGTAGTCTATATTTCTTAATTAGCGTTGATCAATTTTAATATGTCTTTCCATAATTAGCTAGCCCTAATTAGATCTTTCTAAATTTTTAGACTTATTTTTGGCAAAAGATGCCAAATAATTACATAAACCTCTTAGTTGGGTTAAGTTAGTCAACTAGTTGTCCTACAAACTAGTTAAATCCAGTTAACGCTTTCCAAGTCTTTTATTTTTCTAGTCTAGTCTTTTTTATTTTTGTACATACATTTTTCTAACATAATCCTCTTTTCTTGTATTATACGTACGCTTTCCGTTTTTTGCATCTTTTGTTTTTTGCTATTCTATCTAGTATTTTGTTGATATATCCTAATCTTGTATTGATGTTTATTTACTATGTTCTTCACTTTTCTTTGGGTTAGGATGATCCTAGGAAGTCTTTTAATCCCCGAGTTCATCCATGTGTCTCTCTAAGGCCTTTGCGGTCGTTCCCCATATCTGGTTGAGACATTAATTTTCTTTTTTAAGTGTGAACCGATGAGAATAAGTACTTGCGAACTTGTGTGTTTTGTTCATTTATTTATCCCTTTGCCTTCACCACCTTTGGTTGCGGTTTTTGCATTAAAAATGGGTTAAATGGGCTAAGTCATGCTTAATAGTCACTAAATAACAAATTGGCGTCAAGAGGTCAAAACGCTAAGGTTTGTACAATTTTTATAGGTTAAGTTTAGGAGTTGGTTTTTTTAGTTCATTTGAAGGTCAATATATCATTTCCTTATTTCTTTAGGTAGATCACTGAAAAATCTTTCAAAAAAGCGGTCATGCACCGAAATCGGAGTTCAAAAGTGACCAGCGAACTCACTTTTCTACAAGATGTAATATTCATCCCAAAGCCAACCACTATTATGTTTTTCCTTATTTTAAACCTTTTTTGGATCTTTTATCAAAATAATTTCTTCACATAAATAAAATCACCTTGGAAAAATTTCCAAACTGATATTTTATGTCTTTTAACTTTTCGTATTTTGTAAGATACGAAATCTCAAAGCTACAGTTTTAGAATTAAAATGCTTGTGAAATTCAGATTAGACTCTTATTTGGAAAAATCCTAAACAATATCTTAAAGTATCCTGGAAAAAGAAATAAAAATTCAACACATCCCTTGGTCAATCTAGTTTATCCTTTTATCCTATTAAAGTAGTTTTGTCAAATTCTTCTTCAATAATTTCTACTAATTAGAATAAGAACACATTATCTAAAATAACAAATTCAGTTTCAACACCTGAGTTTTTGATTTATGAAAATCATATTTCTATGAATTTTAGTTCAAAAATTGTACCAATAAAACTAGACTTAATAAGTAGCATTTAGAATTTGGAATTGCCTCATTTGAATCCTCCTTCCGAAAGATATGAATTCTTGAAGTTGGTGGTTGTAATTTTTCATAAGATGCAGCATAATTAGATTGTAAATTCATGTTACCAACTTCATGGTCATCAAAAAAAAACCAAATTCATAGTTAAGTTCTTCACAGAGTCCTTTGATTTCATGAATTTTTTTGGTAATGTTTTTGGGCCACATTACATCCAAGTTCTAGAATTTTCTTTTGTGAATGTACATTGGCCTCAAATTAACTAAATCTCTTTTAATAAATGGGTGCTTAAGCCATTTCTCAACTTGAAACACATGTTTTCCGATGACTTGAAGCAAATACTTCACCAAGAGCCAAGTGATTAAGAGCTACAGTGGAGATTATGACTTTCTTTTCATTCATTTTCTTAGATTCTTGTACCAAGGGAAAGCCTTGGATATATTTGATTTGTAATAATACGGCCCATGTAAAATTCTTGACTCCAAAGTTCAAATAATAATATTCTCTATCTTTAAGGATGACCTAATCCATTTGCAATAATCCAACTTGGCTCTGTGGAACCCTCAATAAGTGTTTTATACACGAATTACATCCAAATCATTCTCCATTTGAGCTCAAACAAGGTACTAGACCTAGGTCTATGAATGTGACTTAAGGGATGACGGTAATCATAACAAC
Source organism: Carnegiea gigantea (assembly GCA_029747015.1). Classification (NCBI taxonomy): domain Eukaryota; kingdom Viridiplantae; phylum Streptophyta; class Magnoliopsida; order Caryophyllales; family Cactaceae; genus Carnegiea; species Carnegiea gigantea. The sequence goes on along the minus strand of JAKOGI010002983.1, from coordinate 68,658 downwards.
CCTTTATGATAATCTTGGCCTTAACGATGGGTCATACATGAATTGAGCAAATACTAAATAATGGCTCCTAAACTCAACCCTACTTGTTCATATCTGTATGTAATTGCATGCTTGTCATTAGGACTAATATATTCTTTAGTGTATAGTCGTAGCCTTTCACTAAACTTGAGATCATTATTAGAAATTTGTTCATGTTTGATCTTTAGGACAATCCACATATGTCTTCACTCACATAACCTTTACAACTACACCATCATCCCTAGTGAACCATTTTTTATATCAAACAAGATGGAACAACTGTTCTTATAATCTTGCTAGGTGACAAGCCGTCGATAGGGACTCTATCTTAGGCTTGAGAACTACTAGCCACCAAACATAAATCCGCTAGCTCCATAAAAATTCATCCCATTCGATACCCCAGGGAATCATTTTCTGAGTCAATGCGGAAATATTAAGCGTTATGATATATACACTCATGCCTAGATTTAGGTTGATGCACCAATCTTGTCACTTAACACATAGAACATAGAGTTAAGATTCCGAGTAACCCTCTCTATCCTACCTGGATCAATTCCATTCTTAATTGAGTCATCTTTTAAAATCTCTTAACATGATTACTAGATAGGGAAGGTGATACATAACCATTACATTGTGGAATTCAGAAACTTATGATAGACTTGTAATAACAACGTAAAGTTTTGATCCTACGGTAGATTCAAGTCCTGCGATGATCGTGCACAGAGTAGCTTAGCTCTCATCTGAATGCAAATCCATCACTCATTGATGAATACGTTGACCCTGAGTCTTTATTAGTGTTCTTGTTTTGTATGCGTGCTCTTACCTGTATATACATACATGTTCATTTTATGTTTCATTGCTTAATGATTCATTACAAATGAGCAATTGACCGACATTTAAGACATGTGGAAGGATGCAAAATATTAGTAGGAGCTACTTAGGATGAAAGAAGTTATAAGTTTTTGACGTTTACCTTTCCTAACCAAGACGCTAAACTCATCATCTTAGGTTCTAAGACTAGTTTTCCCAAATTTTTGCCTTTTTTGGCGCAAAAGTCATCTTTGTTGTCCAAAAAATTTTTTTTAATTATTTTATGGAAATCCCATTCTTTTTTGTGTCATAATATAGTGGCCACTTCAATAATTCTATTTAAGTGGACGTACTCACCCCACACAAGATCTATAAGAGGTGACACTCTTTTCTTCTCATTAGAATCTATCCGCACGATCATTGATAACTAATGATAACTATTGGTGCTCAACATGTGTGAATTTTGTACCTTATTCTACCTAGATTTTGCTCATAATAATTGGAGATTTGGTTATTTATTAGTATTTTGTTGGCTTGTATGTAATAAAGACAATTGCCCAAATGATGGATAATGGATGCAAATGTGTTGAAAGTTGGGTACATTAACTTGGGATAACCATGAACCAAAGTTGGGTCATTGAGTACAAAAACTGTCGGAGAAATAAAGAAGAAAAAACAAGGCATAAATTTGGCACGACCGTGCCAAATTCCTGCCCTACTCTGTTCCTATGCTAAAGTCTAGAAACTTGGCACGGTCTACACGTGCCACATGGATGACCGTATCAAGTTTGCTGATTGGGAGTCTATATAAATATCCTTCCCTAATTTGTGTAATTATTTAGGTTTTAAAGCAGGTTAGCTTAGTTTTAAGGGTTCTCAAGGTAGTGCTTGGGAGTATATTAGTGCTCAATTTTACTAATATCACCACATTTCAAGTTATTCAAGTGTCAACTACAATTATTTGAATCTCTTTTAGTTGCATTTGCTCTTCAAGCTCTTCAATTGAATAGTTAGTTTGTCGAATCTCTCTCCTTCACTCTTCTCTTTTAGCATTCAAATATTCTTGTTTAAGGTTAATTTTTTTCTTTCAAATCTTATTTTCCTTCCTTTCTGTACGTTCAATCTTGCTCTCTCTTATCTCAAATCTTCATTTTCAACCATGCCCTTATTAATTCAAGTGAGGCTTTGAAACCCACTTCTGAAAAGTTGAACATTTGATTAGTTATGAGTTATATTAGAATTTGCTAGGCTAGATTAATGAGAATAAGTGGAAGTCAAGCTACAAGTTCCATCCTCTTGCTCCAATAATGGAGGCCACCATCCACTGTTAGACTTTTGAACTTTTGAGATACTCCATTTTCTCTCTCTTCTCTTAGGTGGAAGATTTAGGCCCTGTTCTTTTCGTGGTTTAATGGACATATCCCATTTCTTCCCACTCCCACCTACTTTTTTCTACATCTTCAAATATCTTCCCACACTTAAAAAAAATACCATTCCTTCCCACTCTCACCCACTCCTTCCCACTCCTACATATAACTACTATTTTCTATATTTTGGAAACTTTTATAATTTATGTAATTATGTGTACGAATAGTCTGATAAAAATTATGAAAAATTTTATTTATTTTTTGGATATTATGAAAATTTTTGTTAGTCATATCAGAAACTGTAGATGATGTAATTGTTGTTATATATCTTGAAGAAATAATAATTTTTTTTATACATTGTTAAGCAAATGTTAATTATTTGTAACTAATAGATATTTTGGATTTGATCCTGTATATGGAAGAGATGCTTAAATTTTTTTATTTTTTTTATGTTCATCACGAAATATTTGTTATAGGTCACTAAATTGTGGATGGTTGTTGCTGTATGTGTAATAGATTTATTTTTCATTCAATGTAATTCGTGACAAAAATTTCAGATGTTTTTGGGACATAATGAAGGAATGTGTAATTTTTTTTGAAAATATGGGTTAGTAATTCGTGATAGAAACTGCAGATGTATTGTACGTGTATTTTGAACAGATTTTTTTTCCATGCGCATTAGTAACAAAATATTGAAAGTTTTTCACAGAAATTATAGATGATTATTTTCCGTGTACTAAGGGTCTGTTCTTTTCGTTGAGAAATATGAGTTAAGTTGGTATTTTTTTATTGAAGTTCAAGAAGAGGGTTGAAGTTGGTTGAAATTGGTTGAAGCAGGCTGAATTTTTTTATATGATGGGTAGAAGTTAGTTAAAATAGTGGGGAGTAGATTGAAGTGGGATGCAGTGCATTGAAGTTGGTTGAAGTGGATTAAAGTGGGTCGAAGTTAGTATTTTTTTATTCAAGTTCGTGAAGTGGGTTGAAGTAAGTTGAAATTGTTTGAAGTGAGTTGAATTTTTTTTTTTTATATGATGGGTAGAAGTTGGTCAAAATAGTTGAAAGTGGGTAAAAGTTGATTGAAGTGGGTTGAAGTTGGTTGAAATGGCTTAAAGTGGGTTAAAGTTGATATTTTTTATTGAAGTTCGTAAAGTGGGTCGATGTGGGTGAAACTTGGTTGAGGTTGGAAACAGGGTCTGAACATATGCATATTTTTTTCGTTGTTTGTATTTGGTTAATATATGAAAAAAAATAGATCCGCAATTTGTTTTATGAACAACAAAAATTATATATTTTTTTCGGTAACAACGACCACGAAACAATATTTCGTACCACAATCAACACAAAAAAAATATTCTTTTCAGTTCAAAAAAATTTTTATCATCGGTAATTACTATTACAAATAAAAGATTGTTTTAAAAAACAAAACACGAAACTTACATAAACTCTTTTACTTGATTCAACTCCTTCCCACTTTTTCCCACTCATTCTCACTCCCACATATAACAAACCCCTCCTACTCACTTCCACGCACTCCTTCTCCCCTTTTACACTCCCACCCACTCCACGCCTGCAATTTCTCAATGAAAAGAATAGGGCCTTAATGCTTTCCTAATTAAATTAGATGCTTTGTTAGTCTATTGTTAGTTAGAATGATGCTTTATACTGATTGTATTTTATTTTAGATTAGTTTGATTAATTAGGTTTAGATTATGACTGTAAGTAATTAGTTTAATTAATCATATCTAGTCATATTTATTGCCTTCATTAGGTTACATTTAGGCTAAGATAACAAGTGACTTAATTTCAACTTTGTCCCAAAGGACGACAGACTTTCCAATCTTACTCTCCAAAAAACTACTCAACAAATTGGCACATTGCTGGGAACTGTGGCACAAAATTAGGTCACTTTAGCTCTTTCATGTTTAGTTTAGTAATGTTTGTGTGTTACATTAGTCATGTGTGTAAATCCATTACAATTTAAACTTTTGAATTTTTTAAAAAAATTAAAAATTTTAATTTTTCCCAATATGAGTAAGAATTGTTTTACCGTCATTAGGATTGTTTGAATGCTTACCTTGCTCAATGTGCTCATTATGGTTATTCATATGGCAAATGGAAAATCTCTTCTATTGTTAATGAGGGTGTGAATTGTGAAACTCATACTCTTTTGGATTATTGAGATTTTCATTCCAAAAGTGCTGATGAAGCCTAGGATATTCTTCGATGGTTGGTTGGTGACACATATGTTCGAGGAGGTTAGTTGGGCCTCTAGGATGCTATGTCCTGATCGATGTACTTTTCATACAATATCATATTACCAGGAACAATATGTGGAATCTTGTGTCCCTCTCCCTCAATCTCTTGAATATACTCCCTCTCTTTGTGATTCTTAGCAATCATTTAGCCATGATACTAATTCTTGTTCTCATGTTGTTTTTATGGACTCTAGACTTGAGCAACTTGAGCAAGAAATGAAGAACTATACAAAGTCCATGGAGAACATGACAAGTATGCTCATAAGTCAATTCTTAGCGTTGGTAATAAGTCATGGGAGAGCATTATGCCTGTGTTACATGAGACCAACATTAGAGTAGGACCTTCCCCACCCAAGAATTTTTTGTTGGGTGAGTTTGAATCCTCTTCCCTTTTGAGCTTCAAATTTCAAGTTGATACTCATTTATGTGACTTTGAGGGCAAGTAATCTCTTCACAACATTTCCATGGACACCCTCAATGATGCCCTCATTATCCCTGACCCTGCTCTTCCTTAGCTTCTCTAGGAGAGCTCGAGGAGAGTGATCAGGAAGTGAAAGTAATGTTAGTTTGCATGATCATAAGTGTGATGATTGGTATGATTGTAATATTGATGAGGAGTGTATAGTTGACGAGATTCCTTTAGGTGAGTCATGTGGGATACTTGTGCGTGAGGTTCACTCTCCTTCTCTTGAGCTTATCAAATATTTTTTCCCCAACCCTCTTAACTTTATCCTTGCTTCTCTTACTTGTTCACCCTCTACTCCATCCTAAAAGCATGAATTTTTTAGGCCTTTTGACTCCTTTGTGAGCAATAATGTTAATGTGGACTTGAGTAGTGTGGATTGCATGTTCGATATGATAAAGAAGGGAATGCACTTGATGTTATTTCATCTCTAGGTACCTTTAGAAGCTGCAATCCCTCACATGACCCTTTGCATGCATACCTAGTGGACTTGTCTAGAAAAATCATATGGACCACTTTCTTTAACCATTCTTTTGATTTTTCTAAGGCATGTGATAAATTCGTTGGAGTGCTAACTATTATTAATGTGGTCTTATTGGTACTCTCTTACATTCAGTCTTCTAAGATGCATGCGTTGGTGTATCATAAGCTCTTAAGAGCTTTGATGCCATCCGAGTGGTGTGACTTGATCTTGAATAAGAGGAGTCGCTGATGCTCCTTAAGCCTCTAGTAGCACCATCTTAGTGAGGCATAGTTTTGGTACATTCTATACCCAACCTAGTATGATGGTTCAAACTCTCATCTCTTCTCTTTTTTCTTTTGTTTCTTTCTCTTTTGTTCATTGTTGTTGATATCTAGGTTGTGATCTTGTTGGTGTCAATTTTGATGTAAAACTTGAGACATTGTTGAGCTGATTAATGGCTAAAACCACCATTGTGCTTCTTGTACATATTGTTCATGTTTTGTTGTGGGTAGTGTTTTTGGTTTTGTATACGCTTGTTGCTAGTGGTTGTGTGTTTTCTTTTTGGTTATCTAGTGTTGGCGTTGGTTTTTGTATATATGTGTACCATGTTGATGATTTTCAGTCATCTCTTTTCCCTGTTGTTTTCATTTTGTACATATCTTATTCTTTTTTTCTTCGGTCTATTGGTTTTGTATACATGTGGTATTGGAGGCCTTTTTTAGGATATTATGTGTTTTATAGTTGATTGTGACTCTTTGGTTCCCAATGAGAACACAGTGAGATTTAAGGGGGGTTAGATACCCATTTGTGCATAGTGTTATGAAAATTTTTTAATGTTTGTATAGTTTTTTTTTCTTGGACTTTTATGCCTCTCTAATTGGTTTTTGATCTTTAGTGGCTTGGCTGCTAGCTTATGTATAGTACAATATGTATGATAAAATATTTGTCTATGCTGTAATTTTCTATTTTTAACAATAACTTCATCCCATATGTGCAATGTAGTGTCTACCTTGTACACTCGAACATTAACCATTGGTGCTAGTTTGTTCAAACTTGGGTTTGAGGGCATTATACTTGGTTAGTTGACTTCCAACCTTCCCTCAGAAGGAAATAAAAAAAGAAGAAGGAAAACAAGAGTGTGAAAGAGAGTTTGACTCTAACACCTCTATTTGGGCTTGAACAAATGCTTTGCACATCCAAATAAAGCCTCTAATAAGGGAAAAAGTCCACATACATGCTAAGTTGTTTCTCCAAAGTTCAAGGCCTTATAAGCCAAGAACTATCACCTAGCGAAGAAGCATAAGGAGACAAGAGAAAAAAAGAAAGAAGAGAAAGTGAGGAAAGAAAATAGATGTGAGATTGATGATCTAATAAAGGAAGTCCATTATGCAAGTAAAAATTACCCTTTGGCCTGGTTTTAGCTTGACATTAAGAGTCAATACACTTTGCATGGATCATCGAGGCACACAAATCATACAATTGTGTTGTGTGGGGTAAAAAATGAGACTTAGGGACGCATTCATAGCGAAGTGTCTCTTGATTACATGTTTTGTTATATAGGACTTAGTAGCTAGGCTGTTAGGGTGATATAGTCAATTCAGGTATGTACATTTTTCCCCTTTGCCATGTATACATGTCATGCTTTCAAAAATCCAAAATATCTCAAAGATTTTGTGGACATCTTATATAAACCTTCACGAGACCTCACTTATCCACTTAAGGGCACCAAGAGGTTTAAAGGGCTTGTTACATATGCTAAATGCAACTGTGATTCCAATGAAAGTAAGTTAGGTTTTAGTAGTTTTGCTTTGTTTTGCACGAGGACAAGCAAAGTCTTGGTATGAAGGTATTTGTTTGGGCTTAATATGCATGAATTTCATGCCTTATTCTACCTAAATTTTGCTCATAATAATTGGTAAATTAGGTTATTCATTAATGTTTTGTTGGCTTGTAGGTAATAAGACAATTACTAAAATGGCGGATAATAGATGCAAATGCACTTAAAGTTGGGCATGTCAACCCGGGATAACCATGAAATAAGGACAGGTCATTGAGCACAAAAACTGTCAGAGAAATAAGGAAGAAAAATAAGGCAGATATTTAGCATAGGCTCCCCACGCAAATGGCACTGCCGTGCCAACTTCCTGCATTGCTCTATTCCTGTTCTGAAGTCTATAAACGTGGCACGGTCTGTCGATGCCATATGGTATGACTGTGTCAAGTTCACTGAATGGGGGTTTTTCTAAATCTTGTTCACCCATTTGTGTAATTATCCAGGTTTTAAAGTAGAGTTAGCTTGGATTTTAGGGTTCTCATGGTAGTGCTTAGGAGCATACTGGTGTTTAATTTTGCTAATGCAACCACATTTCAAGTTATTTAAGTGTTAATGACAAGCATTTGATTCCTTTTTAGTGGCATTTACTCTTCAAATTCTTCAATGGAATGGTTAGTTTGCTCAATCTCTCCCCATTAGTCTTCTCTTCTCTTCTAGCATTCAAATATTCTTGCTTTAGGTTAATTCCATCCTTTGATGATGTTGTTTACTTTTAAATCTTGTTCTTTTTCCTTTCTGTACTTTTAATCTCGCTCTTTCTTATCTCAAATCTCCATTTTCAACTCTCCCCTTCATTCAAATTATGGTTTGAAAGCCCATGTTTGAAAAGTTTAAACATTTGGTTAGATATACGCTAGATTAGAATTAGTTAGGCAAGATTAGTGAGAATAAATGGAAGTCAAGCCCCAAGTTCCATCCACTTGCTCTAACAATGGAGGCTAGCCTTTAGTCCTAGTTTTTTTAAGGTTTTTAAGCTACTCCATTTTCTCTTGGGACAACCATGATAACTGTTTAAGCTCAATATGCATGAAATTTATAGCTTATTATAGCTAGATTTAGCTTATAATAATTGGTAAATTAGGTTGTTCATTAGTGTTTTGTTGGCTTCTAGGTTAATAAAGACAATTGCTTAAAGGACGGATAATGGATACAAATGTACTGAAAGTTGGGCACGTTAACTCAGGATAACCATGAAGCAAGGTTAGTTTACCCAGTACGAAAATTGCCAAAGAAATAAGGAAGACAAACAAAGCATAAATTTGGCATGGTCCTACCAAATTCTTATTCTGCTCTGTTCTTGTACTGAAGTCCAGAAACATGGCATAGTCTGCCTATCCCACGTGGAATAACCATATCAAGTTTGCTGATTCAGACTCTATAAAGATCTCTTTCCCTCATTTGTGCAATTATCTATGTTTTAAAGTAGGGTTAGCTTAGTTTTTTTATCAAGGCAGTATTTAGGAGTAGATCAGTGCTCAATGATGCTAATATAGCCACATTACAAGTATTTGAATGGTTATTTAAGTGCCAATTATAAGTATTTGAATCTCTTTTAATGGTATATGCTCTTCAAGCTTTTCAACTGAATGGTTAGTTTGTTCAACCTCTCCTTTACTCTTCTCTTCTAGCATGCAATTCTTCTTCCTTTGGGTTAACCATACTTTAATGATGTTGTATCCTTTTGAATCGTGTTTTTTTTTCCTATCTCTACTTTCAGTCTTGCTCTTTCTTATCTCAAATGTCTAGTTTCAACTCTCCCCTTCATTCAAACTATGATTTCAAAACCCAATTTTGAAAATTTTAACATTTGGTTAGTTATGGGTTATAATAGAATTAGCTAGGCAAGAATAGTGAGAAGAAGTGGAAGTGAAGCCACAAGTTCCATCCACTTGCTCTAGTAGTGGAAGCCAACATATATTGTTAGTTTTTAAGCTTTTAAGGTACTCCGTTTTCTCTTGGGATAACCATGATAATTTTTTAAGCTCAATAGGCATGAAATTTTGTAGATTGCTATGCTCAAATTTTGTTCATAATAATGGCTAAATTAGGTTGTTCATTAGTATTTGGTTAACTTGCAAGTAACAAAGATAATTGCTCAAATGACTGATAATGACTCGCTTTTGCTATGACTCCGGTGGATTCCTTTAACCAAGCCACTGCCTATGAATTGCTCCTCCCACTGCTTGATAGTGTATAGTTTCATGTTTTATTTCACTCGCCGATGGGGGTTCTTTTCACCATTCCCTCACGGTACTACTTTGCTATCGGTTAACCCAGGACTATTTAGCCTTGTAAGGTGGTCCTTGTTGATTTACACAAGGTTCCACATACCCCATGCTACTCGGGCTAGAGCATAAGCTAGTGATGCTTTCAGCTACTGGACTTTAGCCATCTCGGCTGCGGCACTCCACCGCTTTGCCAAGCAGCACAACGTTTGCTTGTATTGATCTCCCACAACACCGTGATATTTCACATTTTTGGCACATTAACCTGGGATAACCTCGAAGCAAGGTCAGGTCAATGAGTAGAAAAACTGTTGGAGAAACAAGGAAAAAAAAAAAAAAAGGCAGAAATTTGGCATAGTCATGCCAAATGCCTATCCTGCTCTGTTCCTATGATGTAGTCCAGAAACTTTGCACGACCATATCAATTTTGCTAATTCAGAGTCGATATAAATCTCTTTCTCCCATTTGTGTAACTGTCTAGGTTTTAAGGTAGGATTAGCTTACCTTTTAAGTTTTCAAGGTTGTGCTTAGGAGTGGGTTAGTGCTCAATTTTGCTAAGATAGCCACATTAAAAGTTATTTAAGTATCAATTGCAAGTATTTGAATCCCTTTCAATGGAGTTTTCTCTTGAAGGTCTTCAATTAAGTGGTTAGTTTGGAATTATTTACCTTCTAGACCATCGAAGTATTGTGCATGAATTTTCTGAATCTACAACTTTGAAATTGAATTTTTGAACCATTGAACTATTGTACAATAAATTTCTGGGGGACAAGCCACTATTGAACCTTTTATATAGTTCCCAAAATATTTTATATTTGCAAACTTTACCCCAATTCTTAAAAATTTACTTTCGAAAAGTTTAATTTTGTGCATGTGATAATCTTCTCATACGTACGACTCGCAGCTCTCTTCAATATGATATCAGAGCCATGTGACAAAAAATAATTAAGATAATTAAGCTAATTAATAACTAATGAAGCTAATTAAATGTGTTTAATGCTTGAATGGTCTTCTACTTGTCTTGCACCCAATTATTCACATATTGTGCACACCCCAGAAGAAGCACATCAATAGTACTACAATTAAACTATACTACTGATATAGTCTTAGAATTAAAGATGAAATTAGCCAAAATTAAGGCTGAAGTTAAGGAGACAAAAAAAAAAAATTATCATCCATTTTTCTTTGATCAATGAAATTAGACATGGTGAAAAATATAAGTTAAGTATTAGTGCTCTATTTCAGGATAAATATCATCTCTAAAACCTAAAAAACAAAAATTCATTTCCTTTGCACGATGTAGAAATCCAAAAAGAAGTAGTTAGGAGAAAAATCAACTGAAAAATCATCTGAAAAGGTAAAGAAAGAAGGAGGAGATGGAGTATAAGTAGTGTAATTTTGAAGAATTACAAAATATGTTGGATAAAAACCTAGAAGAATTAAACAAAATTATGGGTGCAATTGTTAAAATAATATATATTATCTGATGATAATGAATAGACAAATAATGTCCAGTTAGAAAAAGAAATATATTAGTAAATGAATCTTATTAAATTAGAAGATTTTAATGTTGTTCATTTAGAAGAAATTAGGAGGAAGTTAGATTAAAAAAATGGTAAAATGATATTTGATGATGAACTCAACGAGATTGGAAAGGAACTAAACATAGATAAAATCGACTCAATCTAGTTAACAATGTTCTTCCTAAACCTGAAGAATTTGATGAACCTTCTAAAAAAATACCCATTTTATGAGATCTAGATATATTCTAATAGGACGTACAACCAATTTTTTCTTTAGATTTATCCTACAGAAAACCACGTCATTTCAAGAGATTGACCTTATCCCAAATCAGTCAAACATGATACATCTTAAATATCAATGGTGCTTGTAATCGGGAAGAAATATTTAAGCTTTGAAAAGAGGCATGAATAGTATCCTAAACTTGAATACTACATGAACTACTGGAAATTTCCTAAATTATATCGAACATAGTTTTTCTGGCATTATAGTTGACTGATATGACTCACTAGATGAGGAAGGTAAAAATGTATTAAGAATGATGGAAACACTAGCTGCAATGCTAAAAAAATTATACAAGAAAATCGAAACTGAATTTATTGGAGCTAATCTTGACTCTAAAGAAAAAGCTAGAGAATGACAAAGAAAAATTAATAACATAGAGTTATGGGATCTAAGATACCTGAAAAATTATACTACTGAATTTAGCCAATATTATTACAAAATTGGGTATAATGAAACTAATCTTGGTATGTTTTATGACAAATTATCACATTCTATGAATTTTATAATTAATAAAAATACATCACATGGCTTAAGAAAGTATATGTCATCGATATGCTTATATAAGAATCTCTTATCTAAGAAAATGAGTCAATGATCAATGTTTTGATCTCCAAAAACAAAGGAAAATGAAGAAACAATTTCTAGCTTGTTGGGATAATCCTCACCAATACGGAAAGGAACCTGAGAAGACAAGAAAAAGAAAATTTTATAAGAAAAGAGCTTATTGTCCAGTCGGGAAAAACAACTGTAAGTGTTGGGCATGTGGAGAAGTAGGGCATTAAGCAAACAAATGTAAAAATAGGAAGAATAACAAGCTTATAGAAGTATTAGGTAGTCACGATTCTTTTGAGCTTAGCGAAGAAGAAGCACTAGATCTAGCCTTGAAAAACAGCAAGGGAATTATTGAAATTGTACTGGAAGATGAATATGAAGAAAGTGATTATAAAGAAACTTATCATATGATGGAAAGTAGTTCAATTAGTTATGGTGATCTTTAGGGAGAAGACTTTGTGGTAGACAATGGGAATGAAGAAGTCAAAAGAGATTAGGTCCTTCCCATTATTCAGAAAGACATGGTCTATAGAAAACCTATCTTTCAATTAAAAAGTAAGCATGTGCGTGAAATGATGGAAGAAGATATAGAAATAAAAGACTGTGAGTATGATGTGGGAGAAGTTAATCACATTAATTAGGAAAATGTCCTTAAGCATAACAAAGATAGATAGTATATGTATATCTATGTTAGAAGTGTCAAAGTACAAATTACTACATTACAATATTATGCTAAAGATATTGATCTTAATGCTTTGCTCTATGAAAACAGGCATACCAAGTTTAATAATCAAATTATCACAGGGATTAAGACCAATTTATGTAATGAATTAGTATGATTCAATTGTCAATCTAGATATCATATGAGCCTAAAAGATGAATTTGCTAAAAACTTTCTATCCTTTAAGATAAAAACAATTGGGATGGATATGAAAAGAGGAGGTTATCCACTAAGAATATTTTAGAAAATAATCAACAAACTAGATAATACCATGGGCCCAAAGACTAAAATAACAATGATAGAAGCGGAAAAGTTTGAAAGTCCTACTTCAATGAAAAAAATTCAAAGGATAAAATCCAATCAGTATGAGATAAAAATCGATCGGTCTTGAATATCTAGTTTTGCCAATCCTATAAAAATCAACAAGAAAAACATAATAAAAATTGATGAGAATGGTAAAACTACCATTAAACCTCAATCATTAAGAATCATGAGTGCAAAATCAGGATGGGGAAAATGATCTTCAACTACTAGAGAAGAGTTCAAATAAGATGATACAATTAGTATGACTAGTGAAATGAGTAGAATGAGTTTTGAACCCACAAGACACAATGTAAAATGAAGTATGAGTCTCATTAGAAAAGTCATTGCGTAAAGAACAAGAACTATTAAGTAAGACAACATACGAGGATGAATTAGTAAAAAATATGACCATGAAAATATACTATGAAGTCACTAATACAAATCCTAATAGCATTTATATCCCAATAAATGCATGTTTAAAGGGGTATAATAATTATGAATTGTGTGTATACCTAATCAAATTGAGGGACGGATTGCGTTGAGGGTCGGGCCATGAGGGTCGGCAGACAGGATTTTCTTGAACCTAACCCTTACCCTTATGCGGGCAAGCATATCCTTAAACCTAACCATGACCCTGCGAGTACTCTCGTCAATGGGTCAAACCCTAACCTCAAACTCTTCCTATATAAAAAACGACATTTTTCACTAAGTTTCTTTTTTATTATAGAGTTCAACATTAAACATTCTATAGAACAAAAGGCTAAACAATAATATAATGTTCTAATAAAATGTATCATAATTACAAATATTCTAATGCATAATTTAGTGATTAAAACAATTAGTTCACTAAAAAGATAACCAAACGTCAAAAAGGGAGCGTCAAAAGGTTATAAGCCAGTGAGATTTGGAGAGGTGAATGAAAGAAGAGGCTAAAAGGAGACGAGAAACTAGAAAGTGAAAAGATTTTGAATAAATGGAACTCAAGTATCTTGTTTTGATTTTAAATGTTAATTTTTCTTTAAAAAGTGAGGGTTAGAGGGTTAAAAGTTCTACCCAAGCCCGACCCTCATTATAGTCAGGTACCCTCAATATGAGGGTTGGGGTGGGTTGCAGATTAAAAAAAAGGTCTTCCGTAACCGTCATTTTTGAAGGTCAGGTCAAGTCGGATCAGGCAGGGCCCCAGCCCGTTGATCAGGTCTAATTGCATGCTTATATCGATAGTAGTTGTCATGTCTGTTTTGAAAAAAGATAATTATTTCTAGAATTTATACGGAAAAAAGCTAAGAATCCTTTACAAGTAAAGATAGCTAATAATAGCATTATGAGCCACAAAGAAGCCATAGAAGGGTTATCCATAGAAATAGGAGCAATCTAGTGTATTATACCAATTCTATGGGTAATTGATCAATCCTCTCATGCTATGATTATTGGAAATAATTTTTAGATGTTATATTCGCCATGCACATAGATGATAAACTGAATAATATTCACAATACAATGGTTACTCAGTTCCTATTGATAAATTAAACAAGGCTTACACATATCAGAAGATTGATTTTACACACGCAGTCGGCATGATGAGAAGGTAATTCCTGCACGACGTGAGATAGCACTAACAATCTCACTATTTGAATTATCCATTAAAGAGTAGATTGCTAAACAACAAGAGCGATTATGTAAAGAACTCTACTTTGATAATCCTCTTAAATTTGGGGATAAAGACAAGACGTTTGCAAAAATCACTATGGTAAATTCTAACACTATTATTCGATTAAGAAAAATTCGTGTATACACACCAAGATATCCAAAAATTTGATAAACAAATCAAAAAACTTCTGTATAAAAGATTAATCAGAAATAGTAAGAGTCCTCATACCAATCTTGCTTTCATAGTAAGAAATCATGCTGAAGAAAAAAGAGAAAAAGCAAGAATGGCAATAACTTACAAAAAGCGTAATGATAATAGTGTCTTTGATTGTTATTGTATTCTCAATAAAACAGTTCTTTTCAGTAGAATTCAAGAAGCCTCTTGAGAAAAAAAATTCTTTCTGGTCTAATGTGGTTTGGTGTAATTATTTACTGACCTCACATTTTTAGAAAAAAAATTTTGGGACTCCTTAGTTTATTCTAAATACTTTTTGGGGTATAACTTTTTGGGTTAAATGATTTCTAGGTGACAAATATTTTTTTTTTGACTTAAAACTTTATGAAATTTCTGTTTTTGACCCAGATGGAGTTTAAAGTGCAAATACTCAAAGTTTTGGGTTTTTTTTCCCCCAAAACTAAGCTTATATTAATATCTGAACTTCTTATAATGACTTCATTGATACTAGTTGTTACAATCTATTATGTAATTAGAATTCAAGATGAGTTACCTTGGTGTATGTTATTCGCAGATGACATTGTTCTTGTTGATGAGATCAGGGAGGGAGTTAATGAAAAACTGGAGCGATGGAGATATACACTAGAGTCTAGAGCCTTTAGAATTAGTAGATGGAAGACTGAATACCTTCATTGCTGTTTCAGTGGAAGGGAATATGCGAGGGGAGAAGTCATTATTAAGAGGATGCAGATACCAAAGGTCGAGAAGTTTAGACATTTAGGCTCGATCATTCATCATGAAGGGAACATTGACGAAAATATTAGCCAACGCATAAAAGTGGGCTGGCAAAAATGAAAGTATGTTTCAGGTGTGCTGTGCGATAAGAGAATGCATGTAGAACTAAAAGGCAAAGTTTATCGAATGGTACTTAGACCTGCTGTGTTATATGGATCGGAGTGTTGGCTTATAAAGAAGACTCAGGTTGAAAGGTTAATGGTAGCAGAGATGAGGATGATTAGATGGATGTGTGGTTATAGGAGAATGGATAAAATTAGTAATAGAGTGATCAGAGACTTAGTTAAAGTGGCCCCCATCAAAGATAAGTTGAGAGAAATAAGACTCAGATGGTTTGGCCATGTGAAAAAAAGGGGTCCGGACACTCTAGTGAGGAGATGTGAGAGAATTAACATCCCAAGAGGTAAAAGAGGGAAGGGACGACCAAAGAAGAATTTGGACGAGGTGATTAGAGATGATTTGAAAGTTATAGGGTTAACGGAGGACATGACTCGGGATAGGAGATTATGGCGGGATGGGATTAAGATCTTAAATCGCAGAGAGTTAGCCTCGTAATTGGTCACTCGGTTGCAGTAGACTGGTTTTTTTTTGTATGTTATGTTTACATGCAGGTAGCTCATACGTCTGGGAAGAGACATTATTTGCCTACTTCTATTTGTTAAGGTACAATATCTCCCTCTGCCTTATTGTACTTAATGGTTACATAGTTACTGCCACCTGATTTTTTTCCTTTGTTTTTGTATTTCTTAATTCATTCCCTATGACTTATCCTTTGTTTTTCTCCATAAAATGTTTTCACAAAATCCTTCTTTTATAAAATGTTTTCACAAAATCTGATTTTTGTGGGTCTCTTGAAATCAGCCTTTCTACGGGCAAGATTGCCGATAGAGGCAAGGTTGCCTACATCTGGATCTCCCCAGACCCTGCAAAAGCGGGACCCGCAATGAGAGTTGTTGTTATTGTTGTTGTTGTATGTACTTAGAGGCCCATCATGCTTAACAAAATAATTAAAGCTTAATTAGACAGTTTTGGCCATTACCTGAACTTAGTCGACATTGGACCTTGGTGTTCCTTTAGCTTCCATTTTACAGAGATTACTAATCTCAACCTCACCTTTCTTGGATTAGGCACAACACAAATCCGTTTCGCTTCCTACCTTGGACCGCAGTCACTAATCAAGTTTTTTTATATTTTTCAGGATAATTGAAGTTTAATCAAAAAATTATAATATTCAAGACATAAGGTTTAATTAAGTAACATTCTCTAATGGGAACTTCTTTTATTGAAAGTTTAAATGTGAAAATATTACAACGGAAAGATTCAAATAAGGCTTAAATAACCAAGATCATAGAGATGCTTGCTCATAGAGAAATTGAGATACCCGACTTCCCTTTTGCTTAAGTATGCTCAAACAACTGTGTCCATTCTCAGCACTCAAGCTCTCCTTTTATAGAAGAGATGGACAACATAGGATGCCTCAATGGCTACAATACAAAATGATATAATCACATGACTATAGCTGCCCTCATATGGCCACAGTAGATAACATTATTTTACTGACATGACACTTGACAAAATAGTACAATAATAGTGCAACAACTTTTTAGAGCCTTTAATGCTGATAAGACTAGTCATCCATATTGAGATTTCGCATGCCTTCATCTCAAATAATGTTTTCTAGTCCATCATTATCCAGATAATCATCAAACTCTTCATCAAGTTTTCACCGTATCCCATCTTTCAAATAATTCATGAAGACATTTCTTTTCTTTTTCTGATAAGAATTTTCTAGCTCTAATATCAAAGAGATAATCAAAGATGTCCTCTGAAGTCACTCCTTCTACTTCATATATTAGCTGAGATCACTACGATAAACGGAAGTAGTGTTCCTGCAATGCATTAATAGTCTTCCTTATTCAATTAGTGCCGACATTTGACAATAAATATTCTAAAAACTAATGGCTCTTGCTAGAATAAGATCACTAACTACTTCTTGCCATTCTAGAAACCATTCTTGTCATTGATCGTTGGGATAATCTAAATCAACTAATTAAACAAGACAATGGCCTAGTTTGACTTTTCTATTTTTATATTTGACTATTGCGCAATGTACCTCAACATACAGGCTTTTAATGTATGAAATTTTTGTTTGATTATCATGAGATGTGAGAATCTAATGGATCCTTTTAAACATGCACTATTGAAACCTAGTTAGTCTTGAAAAGAATGGGTAGTTTGGATTTGGGATTTTCATGAAATAAGCTATCATATTCCCAAGCTTTCATGATGGGGTCATCTACAAAGATTGAATTAGCTGAGAATCTAACACCACCAATTTTAGATCTATAAGGAAAGAAGATTATAGTACTCCTTGACTCCCAAATATCATAAGAGTAATTATAATAGTAGTTGATGCAGGTTACACACCGGTCGTTGAACCATTTTTCTTGAACATGATAACTTATTTTTTCTTGAATATCATAAGGACACCTTCGGTAATTCATGTATAACTCTAAAAAGCCAAATTTCTGTGCTATTAGGCAGGTAGAAGATAGAAGACCGAAGCGCGATCTACTTTATGTATGAAATTCCAAATTTTTATATAGATTCTTCTAGAAGGAGAAACTCATTCTAGTAGTAATGACATTTCACTTTGGATTTTCTCCTTTTTTGGTAGCAGTGCTGCTCTGATGATCACAATTGGCAAACTTGCCGGAGACTTCTTCGATCCTATATATGTTCAATGGAGAAAGAAAACTTATTAATCCACAATTGCTAATACAGGAGTCTCCCTTGCGCTTGCATATTTGATAAAATCTTTTTCACAAAACCAAGTATTCATTTATAATCAGTTTAAATAAGAAAAGGGTTTGGGGCTAAAATGATTAAAAACTTTTCAATTCCCCTTTGCAAGGATTTCTTTTTCTATTGTAGGATTGTTACATTCTGCTTTATTAAAACTTCCACTACAATATTTGCAGAGTTTTTCTTCTTCTTTGATTTTGAGTATTACACTCCAATGCTTATTGTTGGCATCTGTTTCAAGAATTAAATCTTCTCTTTCATTAGGTAAATTAAGAATAGGAAGATTTTTACACATCTTTTTGAAGTTTTGAACAATATTTGAATCATTAAGGGTCTATGTCCAATTTACTTCTTTCTTGAGTTTTTGCTACAATGGTATTCTCAATTTAGCTAAATCTTTAATGAAATCTAATGCATAGGTAAGACATCCAAGAAACCTTTCCAATTGCTTTTGGTCTTTAATATTCTTGGGAAAATTTTCTATTTTTTCAAGAATATGCTTTTGTATGATGATTTGTCAACTTTTTATTCTAGATCTAAAAACTCGATTTCTTATTAGCATAAATGCATTTGTTATTGCCAAGAATAATACCATGATCAATGCATCTTTGGGTGATAGTTAGGACATCATCTTTGTGCTGTTCTATAGTCTTGAAAAAGACTAGGATATCATTGATGTGAACTAGACAACAGTGAGTAAGATCTTTGAAGATGTTATACAATCTTCTTTGAAATATTTGATGTGTATTTTTTAGACCAAATGACTTTACTATCCACTGATAATGTCCTTGAGGGGCATTAAAAGTGATTAAAAGATGCTTTCTTTATCCATGTTTATCTGCCAAATATCCACTTTTATAATCCACTTTTGAGAACCAAGATATTCCTTGAATTTTGTTGAACATGACTATTTTGTTAGGAATATAATAACTAACACAAACAGTGTCATCGTTAACCTTTTTATAATTGATTACCATCCTAGCTTTTCCCCTTTTTTTTCTTCAGAGTGATTTCTTACTATAAAAGTGAGACTAGTGTGATGACTCTTATTGTTTCTCATTAAACCTTTATCTAATAGTTCTTAAATTTGTTTATCACATTCTTGGACATCTTGGTGTGTCTACACCATTTGTTTAACTCAAATAATAACATTGAGATTTAATAAAGTAATCTTTGCAAATGTCTTATCTTTATCCTAAAATTTTAGAAGATTATTCGGCGATTACAAGGGGTTTTGATTGAAGAAGTAATTGAAGGAGTAATGGCAAGAGGATTCAGATCTCGGTGGGCGGGAGTGCAGAGAAAACGGTTAATAAGTAGACATGGGGCAAGCTGAGTAAAGGCGCACGATTAGGCATTAGCTTCTCATTCGACTTCTTATTTTCACATTTGTATTAGAATCAGTTGATTAGTCTCTCATAGTTTATAATTTTGTCACGCTATTGTTCAATCTAAGAGAGGATTTTGGGGTTTGGAGTGGAATTTGATAGGTTTTGATACAAGCATCATTCTCTATTCTCACTTCCCTGCTCTAATTCATGAGTGTTTTTTTGGATTGCAGCTTCTGTGTGTCGTGGCTTTGATACGAATATCATTCACATTCCGATTGTGCTATTGCCGTCTTAATTCGGTTTTCATCTCTCATGCGTTGCTTGGGTTTTCTTAATTGAGAAAAAATATTGTTGAATATCTTTGGTCTTGTGGTATTTAGCTCGTGAACTCTTGTGAACTAATCAGTGAATTCAATTACAACATGCTAGGTAAGGCCTCTAGAAATCTAGCTTCATAACTTATCCCCAAGGACGACATCCTTGAACGCTACGATGATAAACCATACACTTGCGAAATTTACAACAAGTTTTTGGCACCGTTGCCGAGGAAAAAAAACCTTAAAAAAGAGGAAAAAAATTGAAAATCCAAAAAAATTGAAAAATTCTTAAAATTGAAAAAAAAAGGGTTTCAGGAATGTCAGCTTTCAATTTTCCACAATTCGAGCATGAACCTTTCTAGAGTTATTTATCGAGACTTAACGATTATCGTGTTCAATTGAATTAATGTTTTCAAAAATGGAAAATCTGTGAAGCCATTGCTGTGGGTTTGAATTTTGAATTTCGAGGTTATGTTGAGCCTATATGTCCTAGAGGTTTGATAGGATTATTAACTAGAACTCAAGACAAGGTATGGGATCTCTTTGAAAAACTAGCTTGGGGCACTTATACATTTGAACAAGCTAGAAGCACTTTAGGATATCCTGCTCATCTCAAGTCTACTTTTCATTCTAATCCTTACCAACAGGAGCACTTTAAGAACTTACATGATTCATCTTACTCTTATATGGCTCCTATTTTGTGTGAATATTGTGAGTCTTTTAATCATGATGTTCATACTTGTCCATATCGTGATTATGTTGATGCTACATGTGCAAGTGTTGAAAAGAGGATAAATGAATTGACTCATAAAATGGTAGAGATAACGAAAGAGAGAATTGTTGAATATTCTCAATGTGTTAATCGTAGTAGGGAGAATTATAATGAGCCTAACTTAGTTTAGGATCTCCTAAACCTGAAGTTAATCTTTACGATGATTTTGAGCCCTCTTATGAATCTAGGTCTAATTTGCATGATGTTATGCCTTGGCCTAGCCTAGAACAAGAGAGTGACCCCCCATGTCTCTATCACCTGACCTTGCACCCCACACTAGCTTACATAAGGACATCACTAAGGATGTTCAAGCTTCTGCCGACCAACCCGCTCCTTTTATCTACTCTTGTGAGTTTGAGGTCAGTGAAGACCCTAAGAGTGCTAGTGAATTAGATATGAGCATCATGACTGAAGTTAAGTCTCATGATTTAGATGACTCAGAAGATATTTCGCAGGAGTGACGAGGAAATTAAGCCTATTAATTTAGAATTCAATGATGATATTCTTTTTATAGAATATGAATCTTTTCTATGTGGGTTTGATATCAATGAAAGTTTTGATGAGAGTTTTTGTCTTGAATATGAATCCTTCTCTTTTGACCCCATCATTATTGACGTCCCCTTTGTATCTCATAAGTCTAAATTTGTTGAGTCTGAGGCTATTGTCACTGAGAATTTTGATTTAGATTAGACTTTAACGCATTTTGTTATTAAGAAACTTATGGCCTTTAGACCCATTGTTTTACCTGGACTGCTTATTCATGATGATTAAATTTCTAGGTCGATGACCAATGCACTAGCTAACTTTAAATGGGTCTGCCTGTTTGATGTTTGGGCCTAACAGTTTGACAAGTTGAAGCGGACCCTTACTTGTGCTACATTGACATGGTGGATGCACTCTTTCTGGCTCCGACTTTGTGCTTTTCACTGTTTCTATGTTATTAAGAGTTGGTCTTCCGTGTTTGATAAGCTACTTCGTACGCTAATGGGATTTGATTTAAGTAGTATTGTTTCACTTAATATGCAATGGATGATACTTCATGAGCCTCTATTTAAGCGTATTCCAGGAGGCTATAGCCTAGGTGTACTTTTGCACCTGACCTGGTAATGGTATAATCATTCCTCTCTATTTTACTTTTCATTTTGTTTTGTTTTGTATATATTTGTTGCTTTATGTTATTGTTTTCTTTTTGAGTTTTAGAGTCTTATCTTTGTCTTTAGCTTTGAGTTTTATTTTTTATTTTGTATATTTGTTTTTCTTTAGCGTTTATTTTGTCTTTTATGTTTTCTTTCACTTCCAATAAGGACATTGTCCAATTTAGGTGTGGGGGTGGGAAAACCTTGAAAAAAAAGGAAAGAAACTGAAAGAAATTTGAGAAAAAATGAAATTTTTTGAAAATCTAAAAAAGATTTTGTTTTGTTTTGAGGAATTTATGTGCTATTCTGATTGGCTATGTTCTCTTGTACCTTAGTGTTAGGTTATATATAGATGTAGTGTGCATTGATAGAACTTCGTCCTAGAGTTTGATGTTTGTATGCGATCCTAAGCCCCGACATTAATTCTAAACAAGGCAGACTTTGGTAGATAACCCGTGAGATTTTGAGCCTTATAGACTAATTTATCATTTTTAGTCTCATATTTTCCTTTCATGTGCTTCTCTTCCATGGTTACATCTCTAGAACTTGCTTTAATTTTCTTTGGAATCACATTTAGCATGTGCACTATGATAATATGATAGAGGCATTCATTTGTTTTTGTAAACCACTTAGCCAAAGTGCCACCCTAATTCGAATGTTTTACCCTTTGCTAGCCTTTTGAGCCTTACTTTTTTGTTGTGAACCCTTCACTTAGTTATGGCCTAAACACATTTTCTATCCCTAGTCCAATGCTAGAGGGGCAACACTTCATTATTTGGAGGGTAACCATTTGGAATTTGAGTTGTATTGTTCTTGTTCATGCCATTCATTCATTTTCTTCCTAAAAAAAAGGAAAAAAAAGAAGCAAGAAAAATGAAAAAAAAAAAACAAATGGAGAAAGTTTCCAAGGAAACAAATGAAAACAAATTAAAAGAAATTAAAAACAAAATCTCAAAAAAAGAGTTATGAATAAGAGTGTTTAGCATGAACGTTGTCATCATGTATGCTCATTTCCAATGGTCAATTAAATTAGGGTGTGTTATTTTCTCTTAGGAGAATATGCAATATCGTTCTTGGAAGTGTTGGTTGCTCATTAGCTATGACTTTTTAGCTCCTAATTTTCCAAATCGTTTGTCCCTCTCTTACCTTTACCCTTAGCCACAATACAACCCTGAAAAGACCTCTTGATTATTATTTTGCATATTGCATTTTAGTGGTGGAGAATCGAGAACTTTAGCAAGCCTATGGTAGTTTGTTTGATTGGAAGATAATTGAGTGAACCTTGTTATATTTTAAACACATGAATGAGAGTTCCCTAAAGTGAGCTTCTACTAGTCACACCTATGCATAATTTTCAAGGGAGTGAAAGATTGTATGTAAATGTCATCAGTGGGATTAGGAATTTCTTGATGTGTATATTGTGTTTATATGTGATCTAGTGCTTAGGTTGCTCAAGTAATGTGGTTGATTGGAATAGGTGTATATATTTTTCCCTGGTGTTGTATATATAAGTTTTTGAAAAAAATTTAAAAAGATTTTCGATTTTCTGTTTTTTGGTTTTCTTCATAGATTTTGTGGGTATATCTTTTGCAACCCTCATGATACCTTCCTCGTCAACTAGGGATAGCCTATGGGTTTAAAGGGCTTATTACTGATTGTTAGTACTATCTCACGTTGTGTAAGGAGTACCTTCTCACTACTCTGATTGCATGTAAACTCAATCTTTTGGGGTGTGCAAGCTTTATTTAATTTATCAATAGGAACTGAGTGATCATTTATTGTGAATATTATTTGGCTCATAATCTGTATGCATGGAGAATACAGCCTTTGAAAATTATTTATGATAATCATATTAAGAGAGGGTTGATCAGTGGCCCATAGAACTGGTAGTAATGCATTGAACTCCCCTATTCTATGGATAACCCTTCTACAGCTTCATTAGGCTTACAATGCTATTATCAGTTATCCTTACTTGTAAAGATTTCTTGGCTTTTTTTTCATATAAATTCTGAGAATAATGATATTTTTTCAAAACAGACAAAACAACCACTATCAATATACGCACTCAATTCATATCTATCATATCCCTCCAAGCATACGATTGAAGGAGGGCCTTGAGTAATACTTATGAGAGAAATTATACATAAACAAAATTAAAATTTTTGATAGTAATTTTTTAAAGATTGGGGTTAAAAATGTAAATTTCAAAAACTTAGGATACTATTTATAATTTAAAAAGTTAGTTTGGTCATGTTTGGTTCCAGAAATTATTTGCCCCAAAGTTGGATGGACCAAAAAATCGTTTCTGAAGTTGTGGGTTTAGAAAATTATTGACCCTAACCTTGAGGTATAAAATAGAATTTATCCGCCTCTTGATTCCCAAAAATGGATAGTAAAAACAGATACTAGTAGATAAAAATGGATGAAGAAAGCATTCTTTTAACTGTGCTTAGTGCCCTTCAAGGACATAATGAGTGGATAGTAATGCCATTTGGCCTAAAAAATGCGCCTAAAATATTCCAAAGAAGAATGGATAACATTTTCAAAGATCTTAATTATTGTTGTCTAGTTTACATTGATGATATTCTTCACATTTCCAAGGCCATAGAATGGCACAAAAGATGATATCCTAGCTGTTATTCAAATATGCATTGATCATGGTATTATTCTTCATAAGAACAAGTGTATTTATGTTGAACAAGAAATTGAGTTTTTAGGTCTAGAAATAAAAGTTAGATAAATCATCCTACAAAAGCATGTTCTAGAAAAAAATAAAAAATTTTCCTAAAAAGATTGAAGATATGAAGTAGTTAGAGAGGTTTCTTGGATGTCTTACCTATGCTTCGAATTTCACAAAGATCTAGATAAATTGAGAAAATCATTGCAGCAAAAACTTAAGAAAGAAATAATTTGGTCATGGATCCCTGGTGATTCAAAGATTGTTTAAAATTTCACAAAGAAGTGCAAAAATCTTCCTATTCTTAGTTTGCCTAATGAAGGAGATGATTTAATTCTTGAGACATATGCCAGCAGTGAGCACTACAGTGCAGTACTCTGCAAATATTGCATTGAAAATTTTAATAAAGTAGAATGCAACTATCACACCATGGAAATAGAAATTCTTGTAGTCATAAGGGGAATTGAAAAGCTTTTTAATCTTTTTAGCTCCAAAACCTTTTCTGATTCAAACTAATTGCCAAGGAATACTTGGTTTTGTGAAAAAATAATTTATCAAATATGCAAACAAAAGAGTGACTCATGCGTTGGCAATTATGGGTTAACTAATTTTCTTTCTCTAGTGGACATATACAAGGATCGAAGTATTCTCTGGCAGATAATTTAACTTGCAAACTCAACAACGGTTATTATTAGAGCATAACTCCTATCAGAAAAGGAGAAAATTCAAAATGAAATACTATTACTGGTAAAATGGGTTTCTTCTTCTCGTAGAATCTTGAAGGATATTTTGGAATTCCATACAAAAAGTAGATCATGCTTTGGTTTTCTGTCTTCCACCCACCTAATAGTACAAAGATTTGGCCTTCTAGAGATACGAATGAATTACCTAAAGTGTCCTTATGATATTCAAGAAAAAATAAGTTCTCATGTTCAAGAAAAATAGTTCAACGACTGGTATGCAGCCTGCACTGACTCCTATTATAATTATTCTTATGATGTATAAGATTCATGGAGTACTAAGATCTTCTTCCCTAATAGAGCTGGAGTTGGTGGTCTTAGATTCCCAATAACCTCAATCTCTCCAGATAACCCCAACATGAAAGCCTGAGAATATAGAATGATAGCTTACTTCATGAAAATCCCAAAACCAAAGTACCCCTTCTTTTCAAGACTAACAAGGTTTCAATAGTGCATGTTTAAAAAAATCCATTGGATTGTCACATCTCCTAAATGTCCACCAAAAATTCTATGCAATAGAAGTCTGCATGTCGAGGTACATTACATAGTAATTGAGTATGAAAATGGAAAAGCCAAACTGGCACATTATCCTATTCAATTGTTTAACATAGATGATCCAAATGATCAACAACAAGAATGGTTTCCAGAACGACAAGAAATAGTTAGTGGTCTCGCTTTAGGAAGGGCCATCGAATTTTACAGCATTTATCATCAAATGTGGGCATTAATTAAACAAGAAAGAACACTAATGCATTGCGGCAACACTACTTCCATCTATCATATTGATTTCAACAAAGATATGAATATAGAAGGAGCTACTTTAGAAGATGCCTTGGATTATCTCTTTGATGTTGGAGCTGAAAAATTCTTATAAGAGAAAGGACAAAGACATTTTCATGAATTATTTGAAAGATGGGATCGAGAGCATCTTCAATTTGATAAAGATTTATGATGGACTGGAAGATATTATTGGAGATGAAGTCATGCAAAATCTCAATATGAGTGACTAATCTTGTTAATATTAAAGGCTTTAAAAAGGTGTTAAACCATTATTATACTATTTTGTCAGAAGTTAAGTCAATAAAATAATGTTGTCTATTGTAGCCATGTGAGGATAACTATAGTCTTGTGAAAATATCAATGCATATAGTAGCCATTAGGGCATCCTATATAGTTAATTTCCTCTAAAAAAGGAGAGGCTGAGTGCTAAGAAGGACATGGTCGTTTGAGCATACTTGAGCAAAAGAGAAGTCGGGATTCTTCATTTCTCTATAAGCAAGCATCTCTGATGATTTTGGTAGCTTAAGTCCATCTTCAATCTTTCTATTGTAATATTTACACTTTCAATCTTTCAATAAAAGACGTTTCCCAGTAGGGAACATTATTCAATCAAACCATATGCCTTAAATATTATGCTTTCTTAGTTAAAGTCTCACAATCCTTTAAATTAAAAACCTAACTAGTGACTATGATCTAAGGTTAAAAAACGAAAAAGATATGTGTTGTGCCTAATCTAAGGAAGATGTGATTGAGATTAGCAATCTCTATAAATTGGAAGTTGGAGGAATGTTAGGGTCCAGCGCCGACTAAGTTCAGGTAATGGTAAAACCTCTCCAATTAAGTCTTTATTATTGTTAAGCATGGTGGGCCTATAATAATAGAAAAAATAATATTTATGATATAAGTAGTAGATTATGATAACTAGTACCACTACAGTGACTATAAGAAGTTAGATCGTTTAAAACAAACATATTTTTTAAAAGAACCCAAAAATTAATAAAATTACTCAAAGTACCCCATTTGGGGCAAAGTCGAAAATTTCTGAATGCTTTGAGCCAAACTAATAATAAAAGGACCAGAAAGTTATTTTTCTCAAACCTTGAGGAACCGAAAATTTTGATTGTGGTCCCAAAAATTTAGACATCATATTGAATGCGCCGAAGCAATTAATTTATTAGTTTCCTCAATCTCTCTCCTTCACACTTCTCTTCTAGCATGCAAATCTTCTTCCTTTGAGTTAATTCCATGCTTTAATGCCATTGTTTACCTTTGAATCTTATTTTCTTTTCTTTCTCTACTTTCAATGTTGCTCCTTTTTATCTCAAATCTCCATTTTCAACTCTCCCCATCATTCACATTACGGTTTGAAAACACACGTTTAAAGAGTTTAACATTTGGTTAATAATGGGTTATATTAGAATTGGCTAAGCAAGATTAGCAAGAATAAGTGGAAGTTAGGCCACAAGTTCCACCTACTTGCTGTAGCAGTGGAAGCCAGCCTTTATTATTAGTTTTTTAAGCTTTTAAGTTACTTTATTTTCTCTCGGGATAACCATGATATTTGTTTGGGCTCAATATGCATGAATTTATGACTTATTATACCTGAATTTTGCTTATAATAATTGGTAAATTAGGTTGTTTATTAACATTTTGTTGGCTTGTAGGTAATAAAGACAATTGCTCAAATAACGGATAATGGATATAAATGTGCTGAAAGTTGGGCATGTTAATCTAGGATAACCATCAAGCAAGGTCTGGTCAATGAGTATAAAAGCTACTAGAGAAACAAGATAGAGAAACAAGGCAGAAGCTTGGCATGATCGTACCAAATTCCTGTCCTGCTCTGTCCCTATAACAAAGTCTAGAAACTTGGCATGACCATATCAACTTTGCTAACTCAGAGTCTATGCAAATCTCTTTCCCCCATTTGTGTATTTGTCTAGGTTTTAAAGTAGGGTTAGTTTTTAGGGTTCTCAAGTAGTGCTCATGAGTAGATTAGTACTCAATTCTATAAATATAGCCACATTCCAAGTTACTTAAGTGTTAATTACAAGTATTGGAATCCCTTTTAATGGCATTTGTTGTTCAAGATCTTCAATTGAATGGTTAGTTTGCACAATCTCTCTCATTCACTCTTCTATTCTAGTGGGCAAATCTTCTTGCTTTGGGTGAATTTCATGCTTTCATGATGTTGTTTACTTTTGAATCTTATTTTCTTTCCTCTCTCTACTGTCAATCTTGCTCTTTTTTATCTCAAATCTCCATTTTCAATTCTACCCTTTATTCAAATTATGGTTTGAAAACCCACTTTTGAAAATTTTAACATTTGGTTAATTATGGATTAGATTATAATTAGCTAGGCAAGACTAGTAAGAACAAGTGGAAGTAAAGTCAAGCATTCCATCCACTTGCTTTAGCAGTGGAAGTCAAGCTAGCTCTAACATTTATTGACATTTGAATCTTCATTTCTTTACTTTCTATATTATTGTGATTTTAATAATGATTAGTTTTAAATGCAAGCGCACAGTTTATCGCACGAAGAAGATGAACCAGCAGTGCAGCTGTGTAGGTCGCATCCGTAATTAAGTAAGGGAGACTGGTGAGGCATTACTGGCTATCACGTGAGGTGCACATGAGCAACAAAATGAAAGAAGGAGAGCAGGCTGTCTGGGAAATAGGGGGAGTTTAGTTAGGCATCACTTAGAGTGTGACTAGCATAATAGAAGACATGGGGCTTTGTATTAACACATTATCCTAAAACAACCTCAACAGCATAATTAGAAGCATCACACATCAACTCAAATGGTTCTCCCCAGATGGGAGGGTGAAGAACAGGAGCAAAGGTTAAGGCATCATCAAGCTTAGTAAAGACCACAAGACACTCCTTGTAGAAGTGAAATGGCATATCCTTAGCTAATAGGTTGGTCAAAGGCTTCGATATCTTACTGAAGTCCTTAATGAAACAACAACAAAAGACAACATGTCTAAGGAAGGACCTCACCTCTTTCACCCAAGTGAGAGGGGGAAGATTAACGATCAAATCAAGCCTTGTCTACCTCATTACCATGTCTATAAATAATATGACCTAAGACTATAATTTTTTAAACCATAAAGTGACATTTCTCACAATTCAAGGTTAAGTTTTTCTCCTTACACTTTTCCAACATTTTTCTCAGATCAGACAGATAATCATCAAAGGAAGACCTAAATACAGAAAAGTTATCCATGAAAATTTCCATGCATTGCTAAACAAGATCTGAGAAAATAAAAATCATGCACCTCTGAAAGGTAGTAGAGGCATTACATAGTTCAAACGATATTCTTCTAAAGGCATATGTCCCAAATGGACAAGTGAAAGTAGTCTTCTCCTGATCCTCAATACCAGTAGAGATTAGGATATAGCCAGAATATCCATCTAAAAAGTAATAGAAAGAATGTTTAACCAACATCTTTAACATTTGGTCCAAGAATGGAAGGAAAAAATGGTCTTTTCTAGTGGCAGTATTCAACTTCCTGTAATATATACAAACACGCCACCCAGATTGGACGCGAGTAGGAACTAACTCGCTCTCATCATTCCTAATCAGGGTAATACCAGTCTTTTTAGGAACAACCTAAATAGGGCTAACCCACTTACCATTAGAAATAAGGTAAATAATCTCATGGTCTAACCACTTCAGCACTTTCTTCCTGACTACTTCCTGTAAAGTTGGGTTCAAACCCCTTTGGTGCCCTCGATAGTGCTTAGCATTATCCTCCAAATGAATTATATGTTGCACATGGAAGGACTCATACCCTTGATATTCCCTAAAGTCCAACATATAGCTTTCTTGTTCTCTCTAAATAAAGAAATTAGTTTGTCCTCTTGGTTCCAGTCTAGGTCAGAAGTAATAATCATAGGTAATGATTCATTGGTCCTAGAAATGAATACTTAGGAGAGTCAGGAAGAGGTTTCAATTCAAGCGTAGGAAAAGGAGAAATAGACTCAGAAGTATATTCAGAAATAGTAGCAAGCAGACAGTCAGCAGTAGAGCACAAGTCATCAAATTCAAACGCATCGTACTCAAGCTCATCATCCATAAGAAATTGCTCATATTCAACAGCAAATATGCCATCAAGATCATCATCAAAAACAGAATCTTTTACCCAGTTAAGAGTAGAAAACTCTATAGCATTAAAACCAGAAGGCTACCTTTGCATGTTAAAATGTTCAATTCTAAGGTCATGTTACCAAAAGACAGTCTCATCATACTATTGCTACAACTAATCAAGGCATTAGCAGTGGCCAAGAAAGGACGCCCTAGAATCACAGGGACTTGACTAGCAATATTGGATACCTTCTCAATCTCAACCACAACAAAGTTCATAGGGTAAATGAATTCACCCATTCTAACAAGAACATCCTCAACTATAACCCTTAGTGACCTGGTCGATCTATGAGCTAACTGACCATCTTGGTAGGTTTCAGTTCACTTAAACCTAGCCTCTCATACTCAATGAAGGGTATCAGATTGACACTAGCCCTTAGATCAAGCAAAGCTCTGTGAATAAGCTAGTCCCCTATAACTAGAGAAATAGTAAGGCAATTGGGATCCTTATACTTCACTGGGATCTGGTGAAAAAGGATTGAACTAGTGCCAGAGGCTAAGAAAGCTTCTTCTTAGCGACACTGGTAGCCTTTTTAATGGTACACAGATCCTTTAAAAACCTAGCATATGGAGGCATATGTTGAATAGCATCGAGTAAAGGAATGTTGATTTTAACTTGAGAGAAGGTCTCTCTCATCTTTTCAACATGAGCTTGATATTTCTTTTTAAGCCTATGTGGAAAAGGAGGTAAAGGGTTGTGGACTTTCTCAGTAGAAGGAGGAAAAGAATCCTTAGGAGGGCAATGATCCACTGAATCGCAAGAATTTTTCTCCTTATGCTCCTGTTTGTTTGAATGCGACTCAGAAGATAAAAGGGTATCAGAATCATTCGGGATACCATCAGTGGCATCCCATGACTTATTGGATGAACCAATTTCTTAAAAAGAAGAATAATGAGAAGAACTTTGGAAGAAACTGTAAGGATACTTGTAGGGTTCACTCGAAGTGCCCACTTGGTTGTCAATCTCTCGACCGGAGTAAAGAGATACAATGACATTTACCTTCCTCACAGGCTCACTAGGATTAACACCAAAAGAAGAAGAGGCATCACCATTAGGGTTCACCTCAGGTTGACTTGGAAAACTACCTAGTTTCGTAGAAGATGATACTAATTAGGAGAACCAGTCAGTCATCATTCTCATTATTCTTTCCATGTTAGCATTAATCATTCTCTCTGCATTATTAATTATTCTCCTCTCAATTTTATCAATGTTAGTGTAACCAGGAGGGGCTTGGACTTGAGCTACTGGCGGCGGAGGTCAAGGTGCATTAGGCACATGTAGAAAAGCTGGTCTCTGAAAAGTATTTGGGGGATGGGAGATGGGCTGGGAGCTATTTCTAAGAAACACTCCAGGTTGAGAGTTGGGGACCATAGCATTTGGTCCACTACTCTAGGAAAAATTTGAGTGATTTCTCCACCCTGGATTGTAATAAGGGGAAACGGAATCATTCCTAGGTCTTTGAAAGGCCACACTCACTTGCTTCTATCCAGTTGATAATTGGTGAGTAAAATAAGGACCAGCACTTAAAGAGTGATCTAAGGCCTAACAATGAGAACAAGATACTAGATAAGCTTGAGATATTTGGGGAATCTGGGGAATCTGGGGAGACAACCTCTTCAACATGCTTTTCCAAACAACAATCTTAGACTCTACGTGACTCATATCAGAGACAGAATGCAACCCACCCCTAGCAAACCTAGAACTTAGACTATCATTTCTAGCATTTTTCCATTGCATGGTCTTCTCAACTAAGTCCTCTAAAAATTCCTAAGCAGCAGCGGTGCTCTTAGAAAGAAAGTCACCCTGACACATGGACTTTAACATGGTCCTAGTCTATTGGTTAAGTCCGTCATAAATAATTTGGCACAAATATGCTTGGTCTAAACTATGATGGGGACACTTGTCAATAAATTTTTAAATGTATCAAAGTATTTCCAAAACCATTCCCGCTCTAATCTCATTCCTTGGCTCAACAGTCTTGGCATTAGGAAAATATTTTCTTAAGAACAATCTACCAAAATCATTCTCAGAAGCAACAGAATTAACAGCCAAACCATACATCTAACGTTTAGTAGAATCTTTCAAATCGAAAGGAATAAATTTTATTCGCACAACATCAATTGGGATATTAGGAAAATGCATCATAGAACACACTTCTTCGAATTTCCTCAAAAACAAATAAGCATCTTCTAAACCCGTAATTTATGGAGCTTTTGATATAGTGAGGCCTCAACTCAAAGGTCACTTTGGTCCTCAGTCAGTAAGAGTAAAACAAGATGGTAAAGCAGTCCTAAGAGGATAGAAAATATCACTCAAAGATTTCTCTTGTGCCATTTCTTGCAATTTTAGTTCAAACTTGGGTTCAGGTGGGTTCAGGTTCAGGTTCTAGGCCAGAGTCGGGTTCACTCCTAACAAGTCTTTCACTCTTAGGGTCTCTAACCGGGCCAATTATGAAAATCCCACGCCCTCACAAAAAATGTCTTTTTTATCTGTTTCCTTTTCTATTTTTTTGGATTTTTTCTAACCCTACAAAAAAAAAATGAAAACAGAAAGCTCAAAATAACAAAAAGAAAACCGAAATCAACTAAACCTAAACAAGTAAATTCTAAAAATAAAATTAAAATAGAAAAACTAACCCTTAAAATTAGAACCCTATACACAGAAAATTCCACACAATCACAACGAACATGAATATATTTTTTTCAATTTTTTCTATCCCTAAACAGTGCAGAAAATTCCAAACATAAATTATTTTTAGAAATCACAGAAAATTTCGCAATGTCCTAAAAATCACATAAAAATTTACCTAGACTCTAAAACTCATGGCGAATCTATTAAAAATATCATATCAAAAAAATTTAGCCCAAAACTACTCCAAAAAATTCAAACAGAATCTAAAATTCCTATATAACCTGCACTGGTGTTGTTCCTGTTCTGCTTTTTTTCTGCACTGAAACTGGATTTGTTAGTTCTGTTTTTTAGCAGAAAATAACCTCTAAAAATCAAAATAAAATTGATTAAAAACAAAAAAATACTGATTCAATTCAAAAATCAAAAGAAATCCAAATTAAACGAAACCAACACACACAAATCGAAAATCAAAAATACGAAACAAAAAAATAAAAATGACTCAAAAACGACTCAACAATGGCTCGATGCAATCAAATTTCACAAACTCATCCCTGCCAACGGCGCCAAAACTTCTTGTGATTTTAATAATGATTAGTTTTAGCCGCAAACACATCATTTATCATCACAATATTTGGGGTGTCAATACACATATATGGATTATGAAATTAGACCACTAAGACTCTAGCGTAGACTCAAAATCTGAAACAAGTTGTATTAACCAAACCATTAGCCCTGACTAATAGCATTAACTAAATAAAGATCATAACCATCATTTGAGAACAAAAAGAAAACAAACCAATAACGTATTTAACAAGATGAATTCAAAGGTCCGTAGCATGATCCAGCAATGCAGTGCGACAAAGAAGAGCAACAGAGTGAAATGTCCAAGTCCTTCAATTAAGCAGTTGCGACTGTCAAATCCAAACTAGGGGGCCACAATTCACACCAAAGAAATTCTACTAAGAAGACAAAGGATTCGACCCCACTAAGCCAATATTTGATGAAGCATAAAACTGGAACAATTCTGGTATAAACTGGAGCTTTTAACTCAATTTCAACAACCAAAATCAAATTACACTTGCTTCAGGACTTTCTCATACCTTGTTGAAGATAACATGGAGTAAGAGCTTGGGCTTATGAGATGGCACATGAGGATCAACTGACGGGCTCCTTTCCTCCGTGGAGCTTGCAAAAAAGGCACCCTCGGGTTGTGGTCCGAGGAAGGCCTCTCCGACGGTCAAGTCAAAGGAGGGTCCAAGAGATATAAATGCAATAAAGGGAGAGTAAAGTCAATTATGTCAGAGTTCAATATGTCAGAGTCCAAATCCTCTTCCCGAGGTGGGTAGAGTATTTATAGTCCTTGTAGTAAGGGATAGGATGGTAAATTCATACTGGGGATCCCCAGAGGTGGGATGTTGTCTGGTTTGTTTTGTTTAAGCTTGTGGTGGGAGCCCCAAGGGTCCCGTTTAGGCCCACTACCACGTTTGGGCCTGCCTCGTAATTGGGTACCCATGGGCCTTCCAAAGAAGATCACAATTTCTGGATCATTTAGGCCCCCAAATTTTACATGCATGTGGGCCTACTCAGGTAGTCAGGTGAAATGTGGATTCGTTTGGTCGGCGCGACAGTCGGTGGGTCATGGAAAAATGGTTTACCCTTGGCCGGTTACCCTCTCCTGATCTTAACACTTGGCCGCTAGTTAATGTCATCCTGGGGTTTTCGAGGCTTGCTAGCATTACAAGGTCCCGTCAACTTCGGGTATAAAGAAGAGCTGCTCCAAAAACCTTATCTGCACCACACTTTTGCGTATCCCTTGCGTCAAAGATCTTCCCTGGCTAATATGGGATTCCTCTACTCATTGACAACGGACGAGATGGAGCTCTACGCTCTGGGTAACTTCGAATGGTATCGCAGAGAGGCGGTGTTTCCTCCCAGACCTTTACTGTACGATTACGAAGAGCTGTGCCCAGACTTCGATCTTGCTATGGACGAGGAGTATGCCCAAGACTACAAGGTTCCTAAGTTGCCCCAGGTGGTATTCCTGACGATACTTCTTAATGACGCCGTGAAGGTCGGTGTGCTGCGCAGGTGGATGATCGCGGTAATGGAGTTGGCCCTCAAAGAGTTGCGATGGAACGCTTTCTAAGCATGGATGGGACGTAACATGGGTAGGATCATGGAGACCCGCCGACAGGAGGCATCCAGTGGCTCAAAAGAGGAGGAGAGCTCAGGGTCTGATGGCCAAACTCCCCTTCCTAGTGATGACAACGAGGAGTGAGGCTCGGCTAGCGATGATCGTTAAGGCACACATTCTGTGTTTCCCTCTGTCTTCTTCTTCCTTTTTTTGTGCTTCATAAGTATTTGTAATAAAATGATGGCTTTCTTCGCGGGAGCTTTGCCTTAGCTTTGCGCTTTTGCATACTTTTATTACCAAGCAGCCTTGTTATCGCACTTGACTATGTGATGTTATGAGGCTCGGCCTTCTGGCTTAGGTCCTGAATGGGCAGCTTCATGGTCCTTCTCTAGGATGGGTTGCCTTCGCTCTGGTGACATTGATGGCGAGCACTGTGTAATTTATAGCCACATAGCAAGAACTGAGTGTGCCCTGACGCTGGGCAGCTTAGGAACATGTGGTCTCCCTTTAACCCTTTCTATTCCTCTCTATAAAAGTGAAGCAGACATCCCTATGGAGGGTCACTTGAAAGCATTCTAAAATCCTTAGAGAGAGAAGTAAGAGTTCCTAAAGTGAGTCCTAGTTTGTGATTCCAACCGGAGTCCCCATTTGCCACCCTACTATGGCCTTTCCCCCCTTTCGACGCACTAAAGAGATGGCTGACGATGTGAGGGAAACTTTTCGATGGCATTGGAGGAGTGTCTCACGTCCTTCGCATCTACTTCTAGAGGACTACCAGGAGTTATGTCTATGCTTTATTTTATCCGAGGTGGAGGAAGCAGCACGTGACTTCGATCTTCCCAAAATGGTTCAAGCCACCTTCTCTACCAAGGTGCTTAATGATGTCATGGAGCTGGGCATTGTGAGTAGGTTCACACCTGCTGATTTGAAGTCGACCCTTGAGGGCTTGCGATGGAAGTCCTTGAATCTTGGCAGAATGTCAATAGGCGCACCCTGTTGGAGGCACAGCTCTGCCAGCGAACTCCACTGAGCGGTGCGCACGGACTAGTGACTGGTCAAGAAGAGAGCTCGGGTTCAACTGATCCCCCACCCCTTTCGAGCGATGAGGATTAGTGTTAGATTTCTCAAAGTATTTTCTTGTGTTATACTTCCCTTCGCACGTTCCTCCTTATGAGGCATATCTATAATTACGGGTTTTGATAATAAAGTGCCGCCCCTCTATGCTAGGGGTCGACTCCTCCATTAAACCATTGTGCTCTTATTTTGTGGGGTCCTCTTTTGGTTATAGTTTATTTCCTCGAACCTACTAGGTGGTCGGGCCGTGAGGAACTTGAAGGATGGACCCGATTTTCAGACTTGAGGTTGCAGGGGCCACCTGGCAAGAACGGAGTGGCTCACTATCTCCTTGGAAAATGTGCTGTCCTTCGGGCTACCAACCCCTCTCTATAAAAGAGGATGGGTAGAATCCTTTAGGAGGTGCCACCCAACGAATTTCCCAAGCCTTTACACACACACACACACACACACACACACACACACACACACACACACACACACAGAGAGAGAGAGAGAGAGAGACGAGAGAGAGAGAGAGAGAGAGAGAGAGAGAGAGAGAGAGAGAGAGAGAGAGAGAACAGGAGTGATAAAGGGAAAGGAGAGAAAAAAGAAGAATGATCCTGTTTCCCAGCTTCCCAGCACCGAACAGGCGGCGAAGTATGTTCGGGACACTTTTCGTTGGTCTTCAAGAGAGTCTTGGCGTGGTGATGCGGTACGCCCACAATTCCAACATTCCGAAGATGGTGCAGGCGATCCTTTATGCCATGGTTTTGAATGATGCTGCAGAACTAGGACTCAGGAACAGGCTCACGATGGATTACATGATGTGGGTCCTGCAGAAGTTGGACAAGGCCCCTATTGAATCCTGGCTAGGAAACATCGAGAATAGGCTTAGGAGAGCCCATGCCTTCCGCCTTGACGGCCTTGTGGAAGACTCGGGGTTAAGCGACGCTCCTCCTGCTTCAAGTGATAAAGAGGAGGCATAGAAGTTCTGTTGTCTTTCGCTACCTTTGTTACCCTCTGTATCGTTTATAAAAGTTGGTTTGTAGCTGCTCGCATTGAATAATAAGATAGTTGTCCCGGTTTTCCAGACTTGATTTTTATTTGATACTCTTTCGTTCATCTCTGCTCAATACTCCCATATGGATTTGTCTTCCCCAGTCCCTAGGTCGTGTCCAAAAATCGACAGCTTCTCTCGGAGGTCTAGCTGTGTAGTGTTCAGCCTGTTATAGCCTTAGGGATTCTCGGTCTTTCTTTAAGGCTAACAATGTATGGTCCAGCCTTTAGACTGAGCTGCCGGTCCTTAGCTCCCCTTGGGGCATGAAGTGTATCGTCCGGCCCTTAAGCCGAGTTACTGGCCCTTTAGCCCCCATTGGGGCAAACGGTGTACTGCCCGACCTTAGGCTGAGCGGTTGGGTCCCTAGCCCCCACTGGGGCTCAAGGTGTGTCGTCCGGCCTTTAGGCTGAGTTGTTGGGCCCTTAGCCCCTACTCGGGCTAAAGGTGTATCACCTGGCCTTTAGCCGAGCGGCTGGGTCCTTAGCCCCCATTGGGGCTAAAGGTGCATGCATCGCCCGACCTTTAGGCCTAGCGGCTGGGTCCTTAGCCCCCATTGGGGCTAAAGGTGCGTCGCTCGGCCTTTAGGCCGAGCAGTTGGTTCCTTAGCCCCCATTGAGGCTAAAGGTGTGTCGTCCGGCCTTTAGACCGAGCTACCAGATCTTCTACTTCCCTTGGACCTGTCAGATTTATGAGGAGAACTGTAGCTGTTAGGGTTAGTTCCTAGCCGCCATGTGTCACCTTGGGTGTTACGTGTCATGGTGCCATCCCCTCAAGTTCCTGGGGGAGAGTGCCCCCTCCCGTTTCTCTTCCATACTTCACCTATATAAGTAAAGTCAGGGTCTCTGAGGTGAGTCATTTCCTTCATTCTTAAAAAGCTTGTAGAAAGAGAAGTGGAGTTCTAGAGAGAGAAGCTCTACTCCCCTTTACTGTAGCGCCTTCAACCTTTCCTTTTGAATCTTCAAAGGACCTGTGTGTGCCTTCAACCTTCCCCTTTAAATCTGCAAAGGGCCTATGTGTGTGCCTTCAACCTTGCCTTCAACTTCTTCCTTCTACGTCTCCATTTTTTACAGGTACGCCATTGTACCTCCTTTGAGGATTGTTGTTGTATTTATATTTGTGTGATTATGTCTTCATCCTGTTCATTAAGTGGGAATGTCCCTGAGGAACAAGTCGGGCCCCAAAGGATGGGCCATCACCCGCAGTGTCCTAGCCTCCTGGTCCTAATTGATGGTTGGGTGGTAGCATGCATCCCCCCAAAGAATCAGTTTAGAGAGCCCAAGAAGATTCCCTATGTGGTGTCGATATCTGAGCCTGGCACATCCTCGTGGTCTAACTGCAAGTCTTGCTCCACCCCTAGTATTCTCAGTATTGAGGAGGACGTTTCTTACCTATGGGAGATTAACATAGCTGCCCCTAGTCTAATTGATGTCTAGGAACGAAGCATGGCCAAGACCAAGATGACTGCCTGCCTGAGGAGTCCCGATGAGCTGTGGCCAAGGGAACTTCTGAAGGTAACCCTTGCTGCTCTTCTGGTTCCCATAGGTCGGGTGATGATATCGAGGTTTATTCCACCAGCACCAGCTCCTCTTCAGAGGGGGAAACTAGTAGCTTAGGAAGGGCCGTGCTTAAGAAGAGAGGTCGCACTTGAGAGGAGGCGGTCCAAGAGGTAGTGGCCTAGGGAATGGTTTTTCCAGGGGCACCCGAGCGCTTAGATATCTAGGATGGGCCGAGCACTCACTTCCCTAGTCCAAAAGTTGTGAGCTCCCTGAAGAGGTCGGCCCTGGAGGAAAAGTACGTCTTGCCTACCGGATATAGGTTTGTATTCCTCGAGGCGGATGCTACTGTGAATAAGCTGACCGCTAAATGTATAGCAATGTACCAGGCAACCTTTACTTACGGCGTAGGGTTTCTGCTCCATCCCGTGATCGTGGACATCTTAAACAAGTATGCTAGGCTCCTGTGCAAATTATGCCCACGTCATGGCACAACATATGTTCTTTCATAGCGACGTGTCAGCTACGTTGGTTGATAGGGACAGGCCGCGCTTTCGCACCGGCCCATTCGATCCAGAGGACCCCTAAGGAGATTGGGGACCTCGAATGGTATTGTTTTAACAACAAGAAGGCTTTTATGATGGCTATCGATAAGAAGTCCAAGGTTAAAAATTGGAAATATGAATTTCTTTTTGTACACCGGGACGCAGGTTCGGGGAATCTTCCTAATTAGAATTAAGCGAAGCCAGTCCAAAATCCCTACAAGGAGCCAACCGAGGATGAGAAGAGGGATGCCCATTACTTACATTTCTACATCCGGGAGGACGACCATCCTAGGCCGATCCTAAATTCATGGCCCAGGTCGTGGACGCCCAGAAGGGGCCTGAGCGAAAGCGAAGTAGATCGAGTGAGAGGGAGCCTCCAAATTGGCTTTCCCAGCTGAACTACTTTGCCAACGACTTTTTCTTGGCTGCAGCCAGCTTGCTTAACCTTAAAGATCTTTCTAAGGGTACTGAACATTTCTCTTGCATATGCCTTCTTCTGCTGGTTCTAACCTGACTCTTTTTTGTCTTGTGCAAAGTAAGCGAGGGTGAAGTTGTCGCCCCTAGAGTCCGGGGATGCTACAGCTAAGCAGGTCGCTGCCAAGGCTAAGAAGGTCCAGGAGGAGGTATGGCGCAAGCGCGTGGAGGTGCAAGCTAAGGAGGTTCATCCTCTACCAATACGTGTTTATCTTTTCTTACAGTTCCTTATGAACCTTTGTATGCTTACTGATTTTTCCTGTTCTACAACCTCTGCCCCTAGTTCCTCACAACAAGAAGTCGATTGCAGGGTCCTTGAACCTTCCCCACTTAGTTTCTCACAAGTGGCAGCAGACGGGTACGAAGTGGCCGCAGCGTTTGCTCCCATACCCCTGAGGGCCGGGCCTCTATCGTCCAAAGGCAAAGGGCTAGAGGGACCTGCCTAGAGTTGAAGGTCGGGCAGATGTTAGGCCTCTGACAAAAGGCAAGGGTCGCCTGTTACAGGTGGATCTTGAGGTGACGAGGGTTCCTCACCCCCGGCAGCCGGAGAGCCCTCAGTGCACACCCAAGCTCCAGCCTCGGACTTCCTGGCCGTAGATGCCTCTGCCAAGCGAGCCTTGGTGGAGAGACTGACCAAGTCATGGTTGCTGGCGTTGGCTAATCCTGCTGAGTCGACTCCAGTTGATGAAGAGCAAGTGGCTATTGCTGAGGTGAAGCTACGTCCGCATCGTTTTATGCTCTTTACCTTTGCCTTCCTTATCTAAATGTGTCAAGTCTTTTTCAAGCCCTTGCCTGAGCACTGAAGCTGGCAAGGTCAAGTTCGTCCGTCTGTCTCTACTCTGGAGGGGTGAATTCACGAGCTCGAGAGTTCAAACACCCAGCTGCGGGGGCAAATTAGTGACCTCCAAGCTAAGCGCCAAAGTTCAGATGAAGTGGCAGCTAAGTGCAAATGCCGCTTAGAGAAGTTAAAGAAGGAGAAAGAGGCCTTAGAAGCCGAAAAGAAAAACTTACAGCACCAGCTGGAGGAGGCCCGCTCCAAGGCAGAAGCTGAGACAGAAGAGTCGGCTAGGGCCGAGGATCATGGCTATCAATGGGGACGTGGTGAGAGCGCTGCATTTTTCGGGAGCTCTTTGAGACCCATGTGCCTTAAGCCTTCCGTGCTGAAGGCTATTTCGAGGCGTATGTCAAGTTTTTTGAGGATCGCTGTCAGGCCCGAGCCGAAGGTCAGGACCCTGAGTTGGTGGAGTTTAACCCCCCTGTCGCTGTGGATAATGAGGAGACCACGCCTCTAGATGTCGAAGCCTCAACACCTGGCTATAAAGGTGACGTTGCCGGGATGGCCAAGGGCAGTGATAATGATGAAGACCCCGACGTCTAGGGCCCCTAGGGTTTTACTCCTTTTTGTCTTTCTTTTCGACTATTTGGTGCTTGTATTCCTTCTTCTATTCAATCAATGAAAAGTTTATAAGTTTTTTGCACAGTCCTTCTTCGTTACGTGCCTTTCTACTTGTTGTTTCACTTTACTTTTGTTTTAATTGCTCAGGTTCATGCATGTGTGCCTCTACTTTGCTTGTACTCTATATGACAATGGCCCCCAAGCGAAATAACTAGTGATAGGAACCCATCGGGGTCGGGGGTAGTGTGACCGACCCTTTAGGTCATGCTTGTGGACTCTTAACCCCCATTGGGGCTAAAAGTATAGCGACTGGCCCTAGGGCCACACGCACGTACTCAGCCTCTATTGGGGCTAAAAGTATAGCGACTGGCCTTAGGGCCGTGCTCACGTACTCTTAGCCCCCATTGGGGCTAAAAGTATAGCGATCGGCCTTGGGGCCATGCTCACGAGCTTTTAACCCCCATTGCAACTGACCGGCCTTAGGGCCATGCACACGAGCTCTTAGGCCCCATTGAAGCTAAAAGTATAGCGACCGGCACTAGGGTCATACTTACGGACTCTTAGCCCCCATTGGGACTACAAGTATAGCGACCAGCGACGGGGCTGTGTTCACGAACTCTTAGCGCCCATTGGGGCTAAACGTATAACGATCGGCTTTAGGGTCGTGCTAACGGACCTTTGGCCCCATTGGGGATAAAAGTATAGCGACCGGCCCTAGGGATGTGCTAATGGACTTTTAGCCGCCATTGGGGCTAAAAGTATAACAACCGGCCTTAAGGTCGCGCTCACGGGTTCTTAGCCCCCCTTGGGGCTAAAAGTATAGCGCCCGGCCCCAGGGTCGTGCTTACGAATTTTTAGCCACATTAAGGCTAAAAGTATGTAAGATAGTTTGCAGGTAGAATTGCCATTATAGGCATTGTATTTATTTCTTGCAAATGATAGGTACATAATTGTTGGGCGTTTTACAAAGGGAAAACTATGAGTAGTATTTTCGCAAGTTGCTATTGTGCCAAATCCTTGGGATAGGTGTACCATCAGTAGTATGAAGACGATATGTGCCAGACCTTATCTGAGCCACGGCCTTGTATGGGCCTTCCTAGTTGGCTGTGAGCTTACGATGTTCACTTGTGCGTGCTACGACTTCTGTGCGGCAAGAACGAAGTCTCCGACATGTATTGGCTGCAGCTTCACTGCCCGCTCATGGAGATGCACGATGCGAAGCTTGTAAAGTGCTTCTCGGAGAAGAGCATCTCCCTGGATAGAGGGGAGGAGGTCCAAGGCTTCTCGAAGCACTGCGTTATTTAATTCCTCCTAAAATGTTGTGAGGCGGTGGGTGTGTAGTGCAACTTCGATCAGTAGGACAGCTTCTGACCTGTGCGTGAGCATGAATGGGGTTTCTCCCGTTGCGGTTTTCTCAGTTGCGTGAAGGGCCCATAGTACACCATGCAACTCCTCCGCCCATTTACCGTCGGCTTCATCAAGTTTCTTTTGTAGACCAAGTAAGATTGATTTGTTAGCCGCTTCAGCCTGCCCATTAGTCTGAGGGTGTGC
Organism: Carnegiea gigantea; assembly: GCA_029747015.1. Taxonomy (NCBI): domain Eukaryota; kingdom Viridiplantae; phylum Streptophyta; class Magnoliopsida; order Caryophyllales; family Cactaceae; genus Carnegiea; species Carnegiea gigantea. The sequence goes on along the minus strand of JAKOGI010002983.1, from coordinate 26,180 downwards.
GACAGCAATGAACCTGGCTTAGCACCCCCAAAGTGCTGGGGTAGTCAGTGATCTTAGTGGTGTCAAACTGCCACCTATTATCGAAAATCATTGTGTGAAGGACACTAAAGCAGGTGATGATGTTCTTCCAAATGAATTTCGTACCTTGGCGGCAGTGATGGAAGCCACTACTTCGGCTTCGATCCACTTTGTGAAGTAGTCCACGGCAACGAAGAGATACTTACGCTGCCCTGTAGCATTGGGGAAAGGCCCTAGTATATCTATACCACAAGTGGCAAAGGGTAGGGGGCTGACGATGGGTGTTAGGGAAGCAATCGACAGCTACTGGATGGGGGCAAACTTTTGGCACTTGTCGCAGGTGCAAACCAAGCTCATGGTATCTTCTTTCTGGCTCAGCCAATAGTAGCTAGTACATATAGCTATGACTACCAGTGCACGGCCCCCTATGTGTGAGCTGCATACCCCTTCGTGTAGCTCCTCAAGTATTTTCTTTCCCATCTTTGGGGTCACGCAACGTAGGAGGGGCCGAGCGAATGATCCTTTATATAGTATCCCTCGTACAGGATAAACCAATTGGATCACCATCTTATATGGTCGGCCTCTTTTGGGTCCGTAGGTAGAGTACCATAAGTGAGGTATGCGTGGATGGGTCCATCCATGCCGAGCTCCTATCCAGCCACAGTACTTCATGGGGATCGATGCTCCTCCCGATCAGGGTCTCCCACTGGATGTTCTTAGGTTTTCCGTCTTCTAAGGAGTTTGCCAATTTCGACAGCGCGTCGACCTGCCGGTTCTCGGACCGAGGGATGTGTGTTATTGTAAAGTGTTTCAGCAGTCCGGTAGCTTCACGTACTCACTAAACGTATGCCGTCATAGCGTCGTCCTTCGCTTCAGGTTCCCCATTGAGCTGGCTAACCACCAGCTGGGAGTCAGAAAATGCCCGAACCGAGTTGGCCCCCGCAGTGTAGCATAGCTCTATTCTCGCTTTCAGGGCTTCGTATTTGGCTTTATTGTTGGATGCGTTGAACATGAACTTCAAGGCATGCTCGTGCCGCTCACTGCCAGGGCTCTCAATGATGAGGCCGGCTCCACTTCCATCCTTTGTGGATGAACCATCGATGTAAAGATTCCACAGTCAAGGGGGTGGGTTACTGTCCGTAGTGGAGGCAGTGCTTTCGACCAAGAAATCGGCCAGGGCCTACGCTTTGATGGCTCGCCGCGATTCAAAGGCCAGATCATATTGAGACAATTCGATGGCCCACTTCAGGAGTCGGCCAGAAGCATCCAGCCTCTAAAGGACGTTCTTCAAGGGCTGGTCAATGAGAATGATGACCTTGTGGGCTTGAAGTAAGGCCGCAACTTACAATTAGCCATTACCAGCGCGTATGCAAATTTCTCTATGAGGGGATAATTTGTCTCGGCCCCAGCTAGGGCGTGGCTTACATAACATACTGAGATTTGCTGTTTTTCTCAGTCCACCACTAAGACCGCGCTAATGGCCTGCTATGAGATGGCCAAATAGAGTAGAAGTGTCTCCCCCACGAGAAGGCTCGCTATCTTGGGTAGCTGAGCTAAGTATGCCTTTAGTGCCTGAAAGGCCTCGTCGGCATCCTGATCCCAGGTAAAGTTAGCTCACCGTCGCAGGATGCGGAGGAACGGTTAGCACTTATCAGCAGATCCAGACATGAAACGCCCCAAGGCCGCGATGCACCCTATCAGTCGCTGTACTTTTTTGATGTTTCTCGGCGGCCTCCTGTCCAAGATGGCCTGGATCTTGTCTGGATTAGCTTTTATTTCCCAGCTGCTGATCATAAATCCGAGGAATTTGCCTGAACATACCCCGAATACACATTTCTTCGGATTAAGCTTCATCCCGAAGGCTTGAAGTACATCGAATGTCTGCCGTAAGTCTGGGCTATGTGTTTCGTCGAGCGTGCTTTTTACTATCATGTCGTTAACGTAGACGCCCATGGTCTTGCCAATGAGAGCCTCGAACAGCTTGATCACGAGTCGCTGATAGATAGCGCCCGTGCTCTTCAATCTAAAAGGCATCATCCTGTAGCAGTGTAGGCCTCGGTTGGTGATGAATGCGGTCTTCTGTTGATCCTCCCGACGTAGGGGAATCTGATGGTATCCCGAGAAGGCAACCATAAAACTTAACAAGGCATGCCCAACCATGACGTCTACTAGCTTATCAATCTTGGGGGGGAATAGCTATCTTTCAGGCAGGCCTTGTTTAGGTCAGTGAAGTCTATACACATCCTCAAGTCCCGTTAGGTTTTTTTACCAATACCACATTTAAGATCCACTCGGGGCACTGACACTCCTTAATGAATCATGCCTCTAGTAACTTATGAACTTCTGCAGTTGCTGCAGCCGCTCTCTTTGGGCCCATGTGTCATTTCTTCTGAATGACTGGCTTGTGAAGTGGGTCCACATTTAACCTGTGCTCCATGATGGCTGGATCGATGCCAGGTATTTCTGCAGGATCGAAAGCAAATACATCCGAATACTCCTTCAGGAGTGAGATCAATGAGTGGCGAGTGGCGGCTTCTATTTCTCGGCCCATCTGGACCGTACAGTCGGCGCGTCCGTCTTCTAACGGCACTTGTTCCACACTTTCTGCGGCCTCGGGGCGAGGTCGATCAGACCCGACAAGGGCTAGGGTGTGTATAACCAAGACCTCTGCAGCTGGTGGAGGGATAGGGGGAAGCTCTGTCCGGGGCTTCTTACTAGTCGCTTGCGGACCGCAAGGCCCTCGCTCGTTCATCCGTTCCACGAGAGGATGAATGCTCACCAAGTAGCATTCCCGAGCTATGTGTTGGTCTTCTCACATCGTGCCTACACTCCCATTATTAGCTTTAAATTGAAGCTGAAACAGGTAGAGAGTGATGACACCTTCACTTTGTGCAGGGTAGGTCGCCCTAGGATGATATTATAGGCCATGGTAATGTCCACAACCAAGAAGTCCACCTCCAAATTCTTTTCCCTTACCTTGTCTCCAAAGCATAAGGGAAGGCGAATCACTCCTGTAGGGTTCACATCTTGTCCTCCAAAACCCAAGATCGAATGGACCAAAGGGACGATGTCCCTTCCGGATATGTTAGCTTCTTCTGGCAATCCCAAGTGATGATGTCCACGGAACTCCCTGTGTCAATGAGGATTCTCCGTATAATAGCACTAGCCACCTCCATTTCTACCACCAATTGGTCGTTATATGGGGATGTGAAATGTGGGCCTTGTTCCCCACCAAACACCATGGTGGGGACCATAAGACGACTGCCTTGTTCAGCAGTAAGGACCTGCTGGGCCCCCCGAAGCTGAGCCTTCCAAATAGACCGAGTGATGCCTTCAACATATCCGCCGGCAATAGTTGCTACTAACTCAGTGGAGCACTCTTTGTCTCGTGGTTTGGGCCGTACATGCTTATACTCCTTTCGTAGGAACCGCATACCCCGCTTCAAAAATCTGTCAATCTGCCCCTTATCTGCCAGCTCGTGAAGAGCCTTCCTCAACTCTCGACATTCGGCGGTCGAGTGTCCATTTTGCGCGTGGAACTCGCAATCGCGCATTTTGGGGTTTAGGTGCCGAGGTCATGGAAGGCGGCCCTTTCAGCATGGGATGATCTCTTACTTCCATGAGGATGCTTTGAGGGTCCGTGGTAAACTGCAAATCAACAACCTCGAGGCACGACCTTTGATCCCCTGAGCCATGGCTCTTGTCACCTCTACTGGGATTCCTATTTGCAGGGGTTTTAGCCTTTCTTAGGGCACCTGAACTATCGGTGCAGATTTCAGTGGTGCGGATGAAGTCCGCGGCTTTTCTCAGTGCCTCTGGAAGAGTGGTCTCTTTTTGCTCGGCTAGAGAGAACTTGAACCGCCCACTTTTCAAGCCATTTAGAAAGGAGGTATACGCAACCCCGTCCACTATATTCGGGATTAGGACCGCCTCTTTATAGAAACGTTTCATAAAGTATGCTGGCGTATGTTGGGTCGCCTCTCTTTTTGGCTGGCGATGAACTAACTAACGAACCTATCCACCTGGTCTTATAAGCAAGAAATGGTTCCTGGTGGCAAGTTGTTAAACCACGATTGTGCTACTCCCTTCAAGGTAGCGGGGAAATATCAGCAGTGTGATGCGTCATCCACGTCTTGGATGTACATCTGTGTCGTATAAACCCCTAGATGTTCCTCAAGATCAGTCGTGCCATCGTAGAGGTCCAGGGTGGGCATCTTCAGCTTTCTATATTATGGAGGGTTGACAATCTCCGTGCATAATGGTGTGGAGAATGGGACGGGCCCTATCCGAGGGGTCGTGCCGGATACTTTGATGAGGGTTTCCAGACGCCTTTCCACCTCTAGCAGGGACAAACTCCTTCGGGAAGGGCTGCCTCTCAGGGATCCGGGTGGAGTCTTATCATGCTGGTGAGACCGCGGGCCGTGCCTATCTCGAAGGGGCCTTCGGGTATGCTCACAGTCAGAACGATGCTCGGGAGTCTGTCTTCGTTTGGAGATCCCTCTCCGAGGCCGCATGGTCTGTTCTTGCTCTTCGAACCCCAAGCGGTTCGTCGAAAGTGCGTTGTATATGGTGTAGAGGCAATGGTTGACTTTGTTGGACGTTCATGGCCCGGGCAGAAGTTAGGGTATGCGTTGGCCCCAATAGAATGGTCGCGGTTTTCTTCCCGTGACCGTCGGTCTCCGTCAACACGAGGAGCCTCTTGCACTCTCTCATTACGGCGGGGGATGACGCGGGGTTACTCATATGGGAGGATTTATAGCCCACGGTAGGCACATATTCGAAACAGGGGAGAGGCCTCGCACAGCTTGCGGCCTCCACCGCCTTTTTCACTGCTCAGAGTCTTACTGCATTCTGGTGTCTGTCATGGTGGACATAAAGTTTTTGAGGCTATCCACTCTAACATAGGCCTCTTGCTGGGCCTAGGGTCCGCCCGAGAACTCTCTAAGGCATCCATGACCTTAGGAGGGAGTGGTGCTTCCGTGATGGGCACTTTATCTCTCCTAGCCCATGCCCGTGTAGTGTCACTGACTCCATCGTTCACCAATCTCTCCCCAGAAACAGTGCCAAATCTATTTCAAGACTTTCTCATACCTTTGTTAAAGATGACATGGGGTAAGAGCTCGGGCTTATGAGATGTCATGTGAGGATCAGCTGATGAGCTCCTTTCCTCGGTCGAACCTGCAAAAAAGGCACCCCGGGTTGTAGTCCGAGGAACACCTCTCCAATGGTCAAGTCAAAGGAGGGTCCAACAAATATAAATGAAATAAAGAGACAGTCAAGTCAATTCTGTCAAAGTCCAATATGTCAGCGTCCGAATCTTCTTCTCGAGGTGGATAGGCGAGTATCTATAGTCCTTGTAGCAAGGGGTAGGATGGTAAATTCATACTGGGGATCCCCTGTGATAACCTGACCCTAACCCATATTTATTTATTTAAATCATATTTATTTAATTAATCATGTTTATTTATTCAATTAATCATGGTTATTTGTTTAACCAAATCATGTTTATTAATTCAATTACACTCAATTTATATATTTACCGAATTATCTTATGTCATTTAAATTTTCCACTATTATTTATCGTATCTAATCATCCCGATTGTGGGATTTTTCATTTGGGTCCCACTTTACAACTCAGGTATCATTGATTGTTAATTCAAATTTCGTTAATTGATTAAATATCAGGTGAATCGATATTAGGCCTCAGTAAGTATAATTTAGTGACTAATTATTTTCTTACCCTCTGTAAACTTTAATCCCGAGCAATACAAAATTTTCCCACACACTTCAAATAATTTTTCAGGCCTGAACTTAGCTTGTTGGGCCCAAAACAAAAGCTCAAAACCTTGCTAACTTTGTTATTTCACTAATTGCTCATTTTAACACCTAATTTTGATTAGTAAAAAGCCACTTTTTGGTCTCATTTCTCAGCCACATATAATTATACCCTCACACTATATAATCATCAAAATTTCACACACAAAAAAAGAAGCAAACTCTCTTCTTTTTTCTCTTTTTCACACGGCCAGCAGCAGGCAACACCACCCTAGCCACTATTCCGGCCAATTCCGGCCAGCTTCTGGCCACCTCTGGCCTCCCCCAACACCCTAGCACCTCTAGCCACCATCATCCATCCTCAAACCATCAAATATCTCTTTCATCTCTACTTTTCTTCAAGTTCACAGTGAGTAATCCTAAACTTGTCCCTTTGGATTTTTGGTTTTGATTCTTGTTTTGCTATTTATGGTTGTTGATCATGTTGGATTGATAGAATCAAGGGTTATTTTGATGTTTTTATTGATTGAAATAAGCTTGGAGCATGCTAGGTTTTAAGGGTAATCATGTTCATGCAAGCTTAATATTAAAGTGTTGGATTTTGATTATTTTATTTTTGATTTGGTCATCTTCTAACTTATTGGTGTTTATGATGATGTTTTGGTGATTTGAAATGAGTTGGAGTGAGTCCAAGTTGGCTATAAACTAAGGTTTTGGCAAGTAATGTATGGTTTGGATTAAATTAGCATTAAGCTTGGTTTGTGTGTTTATTTGATTGAAAAATGATCCTTATTGAATTTGATTATGAAGTAAAATTGAGTGTGGTTGTTTTGCATAATGTTGGGATGGACCAAAGCTTGTTTACATGCTTTTAAGGAATGGTTTAAGTTGAGGATTTGTGTGAAAAGATGGGGAAAAGCTAAAACAATGAGGCTGGAAATTTCAGAAAATAAGGCATAATTTTGGGATTAAACCGGTAATGATCGGCCCATTAAAAAATTATATTTTAGTGGATAGATAGGTCCATGTGTTAGCTTTCAAATGCCTTTTGAATCGCCTTAATCCGAGTTCTATGGACAAAGTTATGGCTGTTTTGCTAGAACTGTATAGGTTCAATCAAAACTGACACACTTATGTTCTAACCCCATTTTGGGAACCCTATTGTAGAAATCATGTTTTGTGTTGCGAGAAAAAGCTTTTCGGGACTTCTCATGCTTTCCATATTGGGGTTTTAGGTCTCCATTTGAGGTCAAGGGTGAAAGTTATGCAGTTTTGAAGTGAACCGGCCTGCTTTGGTGCAAATTAGGCTGTTATTGCCCTTTCTATGCAGCGCATACTTGGAGGGAAATTCTAAAAATTGTACTGTAGATTGTCCATATTATTTTCTAATTTTTCATAAGATTTTATGAATTTTGGTTGAGTATTTTGAGTTTAGTGATTTTTGGAAGCATTTTGAGTAATTGTGTAAAGAGCAATAATAAAGATTGAGTGAGATTAATCATGCACTCATTTTGTGTATTTTAGGCCAAGTAAGGTCATTTAAGGGGGAAATGAATATTCAAGGAGCTTTTAGCTTGATTAATGAGAAAGAAGAAGATAAGTATATAATTTGGAAGCTTGTTTATGAGCTTTGAATCAATTATGGATTTTACAATGAAAATACCAAGTTTAGTGAGCTTAATAGCTTCTATTGAGTTCTTTGGGGTGGAATTCCATACCTAATAGATTTATGAATGAATTGAGGGATGTTGGCAGAATTTCTGACTCAAAAACCATATTTATTAAATCAAGTTATTGCAGTTTATGCTATTTTGAACCAAGATATATCTCTCTTGGTCTCAAACCTTTATTACTTACTCAATTCAGAATGTATCAAATGTATTTATCAAGCCACTCTAATGTACTCGCTGTTATCTTGATCCAAGCTATACATCAGCGAGCCTTAAACTCGTGTCAGCGAGCCTTAAACTCGTATCAGCATTTATCTCATTGTGGTCTATTTTACTTTTATTTATTTATATCAGATTTAATTACTTTTATTAATTCAGTTTTAAAGTTATATTGAAATACCCAAGTTATGTATACCATTTAATTACTCAATTTCTATTACACATACTTTTACTTACTCAATTATATGAGTAAGGATCATTTGCTGACTACACATGCCTACAATGACATTTATGAAACAGAGTCAAGGCCTAGTTATCGTTTCCCATTATGCATAAGTGTTATCAAGTAAAAACATATTTATCAAGTCAGATGACATTTTTAAAGACTCAAGATACATCCGTTGCCTTCATCTTCACAAAGCAAAACATGTTTGTCAAGCACAACTCTTAATGAGTCTACCAATGAATCAGTTTATACAGCGATTTGCCATTTAACTTGTGACCCCGTCAGTTATCATCTATAGGGCGTTAGCCCATCACTTACCCGCGCAACTTCAGGCCAACTCTTAATCGGATTGGCAGGTGTACGCCTATGTATAGATCATATCATTGAAAGGGGTTCACATCCAGATAATAATGAGCAATTCAGTTTCATATTACTTTTATTTTCATTGTTATTGTGAACTAAATAAATTGCAAAGGCAGCTACCCATTAACAATGTTTCTATGCTCATTTTACAATACAGGAATGCATATACTGAGTTTTTGCTCACATTTTCGAATTGTTTTTATGTCTTCCATTTTAGGTGATGAAGTATCACGTGTTTCTCCATTTAGCAAGCCCTTTTGGAAATCATCATATGCTCACAGTTGATTCAGCATAGCATGAATGTTGGGCTCGATGTCAGGGTCAAGTTGGGTCTATATTCAATATACTGGTGTAGTGTGGAGTGCGAGTGAGCATATGGTATGATTAAGTCGATTGTATTGAAGTTGAAATAGGCCTGTGGTTTTGAAGTGTTTCAGTTTAATAGATATTGTGATTTGAAAATGAGTTGCAAGATTAAATAGTTTCAGTAAGCCTTGTTCTTATCAGGACAGCGATAGCGCCTTCCATCATTAAGTCTTCTATTGGGGTTAACTATAAGTAATTAGCAATTTGGGGGCGTTATAGAGTTGGTATCAAAGCCAAGATTTTAAGGGCCACTGTGAGCTATCAAGTGTTTATGAGTTAGCTATCATAGTGTGTATGAGTTATGTTGGACTAGTCTAATGAGCTACTGACTATCAGTTCATATGTATGGGCATATATGGAGAAACTATTTCCATTTGGGTGACACAATCATTTGGTAATATCTTGAGATTCGAGCATTAGTAGAGTGGAGTGTGGAACCATTTGGGTGACCTGCTAGTACGGCATGCTCTCATTTATCTGAGAGTTGTATTGTATGTTTCATTTCTCTCATTTATTTAAATTTTTGCAATTGTGAACTTCGGGTGTGTGACCCGTTGAGTTATGAACTCCGGCGTGCGGCCGTTGAGCTATTGAAGTATTTTTCTCCATTTCAGGTATCCATTGTAAGGCTTTAAGCCTGGTTTCTAGCCAGTTTTTAGGCAGAACTCTGTCCGTTTTGCTCTAGAATTTGAGAGTTTCATTAAGGTATATTAACATACATGATATTAAGTATAGTGATGTTTAAAACCTATTGCGGGAATGACATTTGCAACTTGGTATATCTTTGGGTTAAATCAGTATAAGATGGAATTACTGTAGGAAATCCTGCGATGGTAGTTCAGTAGCTTGCGCTGTGCTACTTGGCACTTTATGGGTGGTACGAGTAAGATTAAGCTATCATTCTTGACATTAGAACCTTACATCAGCAATGCTCCCATTACTTCTTGTCATTGACTTATTTCTGCTCTAGTTACCTTGAATTGTTCAGAGATATCATTTCTTTGTCACTCACACTCTTTTGATTTATAATGGAGTGTTTATGAAAAATCTTATATGTGGCCTTTGGGGAGTCCTTTAAACACATATGAGTAACCTTTCTTACAGGCAATTCAAACCCTGAATATCATAATCGTTTAATTCTCTATTTCCATAACGGAGCCTATAATGACCCCCAGTGTGCGTTACTGTGTGATTTACAATTCTTTCTAAGCATATTTAACCCATTCTACTTGCTGTTTAGTCATCACTATGTTCATATTTTTACTGTCACCTACTTTAACTCCTTACTTCTATTTGAGCACTATTCATTTATTGCTTGCACAGCCTTTGGTTGCTTTAGACCCAGCCATTGAGCACCCTTTCAGCAATTAAATGGATCCATATTGTTCGTGTTTTTATAGCATCGTAACGTCATGATGGCATACTATTCTATGGTCGTGACTGCATGTCGTTACTCAAATTATTTTAGAAATCCTTTCTTTACTAGTACAGCATATCTTATTAATGATAAACAACGATTTGTGCTATTTCCATCTGCCAGTAGTTTCGAAGTTTATATGCCTACCCAAGACTTCCATTTACTGCAAAATGTGTTATTGATGGATGTCATCATGTTCAGTCATAAGACTGACTCCTTTATCTTGACGTCTTGTCCTTTCAAACACCAGATGAATAAAATTTTTCTTCTGGCAGTGTTGACCCTTTTCTTCGTTATTTTACTCATATATGGATACCGTATGACTTTTCAAAAGCCGCTTTGGTAATCTGTTATATTTCTTCACCTTCAGTACTTAATACTCCCTCTCAACGTCATAACATCGTTCATTTACTTTACTATCATGACCATCATGAATAAACTGCCTGTCTTGTATATGTAGGTCATATATATGCCTTACCTCTTTCATTACGAATCTTTGTCCCTTCATTCACTCAGCTTACATGTCGGTCCTTTATAACCAATAAAGAAATATCATTGTAAGAGTTCATTGTGTCATTACATCTCTCTACACTTTAGATCTTTCCCTGGTCATTTCAATGTACTGAGACCCGTAGGTAGTTGAATGTTTATCTTTTATACATATGCCTCTAGTAGTATTGCTAGAACCATATTTACTAGACATCCAATCTAGTTTGATTGGCAGATTTGGTATCATTATGAGGGTGAACTGACTGTGTACTTACAGGACTAAGATGAATGGTAAGGATCTTAAGGTTAGCTTGTGAGATGAGGATTAACTAAACGTGTGTTTCTATGGGCCAAGGGGAGAAAAGCCCTATTTAGAGTAGATCTTAGACTATTCTGATGGGGGAGGATCATATGGTGCATTAAGAACATCAGATGAGGACTTTTTGATAAGGACATAATCTCAAACAATGTCTATCAGTATTAGAGTAAGCTAGAAGAAGCATCGAAAATAATGAGACAGTATAAGTACATTCTAAGGTGACGCAAGAACTACACAAGAGTTATATGATCATTTTGACCAAAAAAGGAGACAATCAAAGTTCAGATGAGATATAAAGTATTCCAAAGGGCTTCTTTAGTCAAGGGTGCCAAGAGACTTGACATCAGATATAATTGAGTCCTTGTTACGTTGGGCTTTATGAGTCAGTATTAGGGTAGTTATTAAGAAATGCAATGGTTTCCATACTTCTTAGTGGTCAAGATAGAGATCCAGTAGAGTAGAGTACCTTCTTTGCAATAACAAGTTTTTCTTTTGATGATAATATCAATTTTGAACCAAAGTAATCAAGTCAGTGAAGTCACTGAGGAACTAGATACTCAACTACAGGATTAAGCAGCAATCATACCTTTTTGGAAGGAAACAGTGAAAACCAACTATCCATACTTGAGGTGGCATAGCATTCATGGTCAAAAATTATAAGTTTTGAGGACGAAATTCTTTAAAGGGGGGAAGACTATAATAACCTGACCCTAACCCATATCTATTTATTTAAATCATATTTATTTATTTAATTAATCATGTTTATTTATTTAATTAATCATGGTTATTTGTTTAATCAAATCATATTTGTTAATTCAATTATACTCAATTTATATATTTACCGAATTATCTTATGTCATTTAAATTTTTCACTTTCATTTATCGTATTTAATCATCCCAGTTGGGGGATATTTCATTTGGATCCCACTTTGCAATTCAAGTATTATTGATTGTTAATTCAAGTTTTGTTGATTGATTAAATATTGGGTGAATCGATATTATGCCTCGGTAAGTATAATTTATTGACTAATTATTTTCTTACCTTTGGTAAACTTTCCCGAGCAATACAAAATTTTCCCAACATTTCAAATAATTTTTCAAGGCCGAACTTAGCTTGTTGGACTCAAAATAAAAGCCTAACACTTTGCTAACATTGTTATTCACTAATTGCTCATTTTAGCACCAAATTTTGATTAGCAAAAAGCCACTTTTTGGTCTCATTTCTCAGCCACATATGTAATTATACCCTCACACTAGATAATCATCAAAATTTCACACACAAAAAAAGAAGCAAACTCTCTTCTTTTTTCTCTTCTTCACACGGCCAGCAGCAGGCAGCACCACCCTAGCCATTGTTCCGACTAGTTTCGGCCAGTTTTTGGCCAGCTTCTGGCCACCTCCGACCTCCCCCAACACCCTAGCACCTCTAGCCACTATCATCCATCCTCAAACCATCAAATATCTCCTCCATCTCTACTTTTCTTCAAGTTTAAAGTGAGTAACCCTAAACTTGTCTCTTTGGATTTTTAGTTTTGATTCTTATTTTGCTATTTATGGTTGTTGATCATGTTGGATTGATAGAATCAAGGCTTATTTTGATATTTTTATTGATTGAAATAAGCTTGGAGCATGCTAGGGTTTAAGGGTAATCATGTTCATGCAAGCTTAATGTTAAAGTGTTGGATTTTGATTGTTTTATTTTCGATTTGGTCATCTTCTAACCTATTGGTGTTTATGATGATGTTTGGGTGATTTGAAATGAGTTGGAGTGAGTCCAAGTTGATCATAAACTAAGGTTTTGGCAAGTAATGTATGGTTTGGATTAAATTAGCATTAAGTTTGGTTTATGTATGTATTTGATTGAAAATTAATCTTTATTGGATGTGATTATGAAGTAAAATTGAGTGTAGTGATTTTGTATGATGTTGGAATGGACCAAAGCTTATTTACATGCTTTTAAGGAATGGTTTAAGTTGAGGATTTGTGTAAAAAGAGGGGGAAAAGCTAAAACAGTGAGGCTGAAAATTTCAGAAAATGGGGCATAATTTTGGGATTAAACTGGTAATGATTGACCCACTGAAAAATTATATTTTTGGTAGATAGATAGGTCCATGTGTTAGCTTTCAAATGCCTTTTGAATCGCCTTAATCCGACTTCTGTGGACAAAGTTGTGGCTGTTTTACTAGAACTGTGCAGGTTCAATCAAAACTGACACACTTGTGTTCCAGCCTCAGTTTGGAAACTCTATTGTGGAAATCATATTTTGTGTTGTAAATGAAAGTTTTTCAAGACTTCTTATACTTTCCATATTGAGGTTTTAGGTCTCCATTTGAGTTCAAGGGTGAAAGTTATGCATTTTTAAAATGAACTGACCTACTTTGGTGCAAATTTGGCTGTTATTGCAATTTCTGTACAGCATATACTTGGAGAAAAAATTTAAAAATTGTATTGTAGATTGTCCATATTATTTTCAAATTTCCTATAAGATTTCATTAATTTTGGTTGAATATTTTGAGTTTGGTGATTTTTGGAAGCATTTTAAGTAATTGTGTAAAGAGCAATAAAAAAGGTTGAGTGAGATTAATCATGTACTCATTTTGTGGATTTTGGGCGAAATAAGGTCATTTAAAGGGGAAATGAATATTCATGAACTTTCATGGAGCTTTTAGCTTGATTAATGAGAAAGAAGAGGACAAGTATGCAATTTGGGAGCTTGGTTATGAGCTTTGAAGCAATTATAGATTTTACAAAGAAAACACCAAGTCTAGTGAGTTTAGTAGCTTCTATTGAGTTCAATGATTCATTTAGGGTGGAATTCTATATTTAATTGATTTATGGATGAATTATGGGAGTGTAGAGAATTTTTGACTGAAAAACCATATTTATCATACCAAGTTATTACAGTTTATGCTATTTTAAACCAAGATATATCTCTCTTGACCTCAAACCTTTATTACTTACTCAATTCAGAATGTATCAAATGTATTTTTCAAGTCAATCTAGTGTACTCACTATTATCTTGAACCATACTATACATCAGCGAGCCTTAAACTCGTATCAACAACCTACTCAGAAAAGGCCGCAACCACTCCCTCATTTGTCACCATCAAGGCCTTTTTTTTTGTAATCACATTTATCTCATTGTGGTCTATTTTACTTTCATTTACTTTATACCGGACTTAATTACTTTTATTAATTCAATTTTAAAGTTATATTGAAATATCCAAGTTATGTACACCATTTAATTACTCAATTTCTATTTCACATACTTTTACTTACTCAATTATGTGAGTAAGGATCATTTGCTGACTATACATACTTACAATGACATTTATGAAACAGAGGCCTAGTTATTGTTTCTCATTATGCAAAAGTTTTATCAAGTCAGAACATATTTATCAAATCAGATGATATTTTTAAAGACTCAAGGTACATCCGTTGCCTTCATCTTCACAAAGTAGAACATGTTTGTCAAGCACAACTCTTAATGAGTTTACCAATGAATCAGTTTATATAGCGATTTGCCATTTAACTTGTGACCCCATCAGTTATCATCTATAGGGCGTTAGCCCATCACTTACCCGTGCGACTTCAGGCTAACTCTTAATCAGATTGGCAGGTGTACACCCATGTATAGATCATATCATTGAAAGGGGTTCACATCTAGATAATAATGAGCAATTCAGTTTCATATTACTTTCATTTTCATTGTTATTGTGAACTAAACAAATTGCAAAGGCAGCTACCCATCAACAGTGTTTCTATGCTCATTTTACAATACAGGAATGCATGTACTGAGTTTTTCCTCACATTTTCGAATTGTTTTTATGTTTTTTATTTGAGGTGATAAAGCATCACATGTTTCTCCATTTAGCAAGCCCTTTTGGAAATCATCAGATGCTCATAGTTTATTCAACATAGCATGAATGTTGGGATCGACCTCAAGGTCAAGTTGGGTCTATATTCAATATACTTGTATAGTGTGAAGTGCAAGTTAGTACATGGTATGATTAAATTGATTGTATTGAAGTTGAACTAGGACTTTGATCTTAGAGTGTTTCATTTTAATAGATATTGTGAATTGAATATGAGTAGCAAGATTAAATAGTTTCAGTGAGCCTTCTCCTTATCAGGACGGCGGTAGCGCCTTCTATCATTAAGTCTTCTGTTGCGGTTATCTATGAATCAAATAATTAGCAATTTGGAGGCATTACATCCCCAGAGGCGGGACCCTGCCTGGTTTGTTCCATTTAGGCTTTTGGTGGGAGCCCCAAGGGTCCTGTTTGGGCCACTAACCCATTTGGGCTTGCCTCGCGATTGGGTACCTGTGGGCCTTCCAAAGATATCACATTTTCTGGATCAACACTAGTTGTGAAAAATTAAAATTCTAATTCTGAGAATGAAATTAAAAAAAAAATAATTAAACTCCACTTTTCTACTTTCTGCTCCTAATCTCCTTCTGCCTCCCGCCATCGGCCTCTGATTCTTTTTTTAAGCCCTCAGAACCACCATCTCTGATTCCTTAGAACTGAGTCTCCATTCCTCCATCGACTGCTTCCATTATAGCCCTTGTAACCGCAGAAGCTTTGATGGTGATTATAATGGGATTGATGGGTAACGACTGGATGTGATAATGGGATAATGAATGACATTGATTGAAGGAGGAGAGAAAGAGAGAGAAGTCATGGTTGTCCCGGGAAAGAAGAAGAGGTAGTGAGACTTCTATTTCTCAGAATGGAGAAGATGACTAGCAGTGTAGGAGAGATTGTTGGGGTGTTAATGGGCATAACATGAGGTGCACGTAAGCAACAAAATGAAAGAGGGGGAGCAGGCTGTTTGGAAAATGGGGGAACAGACTGGACCGAGAAGGTCTTGGCAGGCACAAAATGGGCCGCCAAGCAAGGTTCTTCTTCAGGCCCGCTAGGTGGGGAGAAAGAGAGATGCTGAAGAGAAGGAGAAGGAAAATGCGTGTGGGCTGGGCTAGGGTTCATTTTTTCTCCTTCATCTTCTTTCTTCTTCTCTTCCACTTGACTGAAAGCTTCCTTTAAGCTAGGTATTTATTGTTTTTTAAAGTTTTTTCCAATTCCTACAAAATAAAGAATAGTATTAATAAAATTCTAATTTACCAATTCATTTTGAGCAAATTTTAGATAATAAAAGCGTATAAATTAACATAATTTCAGGTTAAACTCCTACTTTCAATCTTGCTCTTTCTCATCTCAAATCTCCATTTTCAACTCTACCCTTCATTTAAATTACAGTTTGAAAACCAACTTTTGAAAAGTTTAATATTTGGTTAGTTATGGGTTAGATAAGAATTAGCTAGGCAAGATTAATGAGAATAAGTGGAGGTCAAGCCGCACGTTCCATCCACTTGCCATAGCAGTGGAAGTCAACCTTTGTTGTTGGCTTTTAAGCTTTTAAGCTATTCCATTTTCTCTTAAGATAACCATGATAAATGTTTAAACTTAATATGCGTTAATTTTATAGCTTGTTATGCCTCGATTTTGCTCATAATAATTGGTAAATTGGATTGTTCATTAGTGTTTTGTTGGCTTGTGGGTAATAAAGACAATTACTCAAACAACGGATAATAGATACAAATAGGCATGTTAACTTGGGATAACCATGAAGTAAGGTCAAGCCAACAAGTTCAAAAACTGCTAGAGAAATAAGGAATAAAAACATTAGTAGAAATTTGGCATGGTCACACCAAATTCCTATTCTGTCATGCTCCTGTGCTGAAGTCTAGAAATCTGGAACGGTCTGCCCATGCCACATGGCACGACCATATCAAGTTCGCTGATTCGGAGTCCATGAAAATCTCTTTCCCCTTTTGTGTAATTATCTAGGTTTTAAAGTAGGGTTAGCTTAGTTTTCAAGATTCTCAAGGCAGATCTTAGGAGTATATTAATGTTCAATTTTGCTAACATTGTCATGTTTCGAGTTATGTAAGTGTCAATTATAAGTATTCGAATCTCTTTCAATGGCATTTGCTCTTCAAGCTCTTCAATTGAATAACTAGTTTGCTCAATCTCTCTCCTTTACTCTTCTCTTTTAGCATGCAAATCTTCTTGCTTTGGGTTAATTCCATGATTTAATGATATTGTTCTCTTTTGAATCTTTTTTTTTTTTTTTCCTTTCTATACTTTCAATCTTGCTCTTTCTTATCTTTCATCTCTATTTTCAACTCCTTCATTCAATTACTGTTTGAAAACCCACTTGTGAAAAGTTTAATACTTGGTTAGCTATGGATTAGATTAGAATTAGCTAGGCGAGATTAGTGAGAATAAGTGGAAGTCAAGCCCCAAGTTTCATCCACTTGCTCTAGTAGTGGAAGCTAGCTGTTATTATTGGTTTTTAAGGTTTTAGGCTAATCCATTTCGTCTCAGGATAACACCGATAACTATTTGGGCTCAATATGCATGATTTTCATAGCTTATTATACCTAGATTTTGCAAATAATAAGTGGTAAATTAGGTTGCTCATTAGTGTTTTGTTGGCATGTATGTAATAAAGACAATTGCTCAAATGATGAATAATGGATACAAATGTCCTAAAAGTTAGGTGCGTTAACTCGGGATGACCATGAGGCAAGGTCGTGTCAATACTTACAAAAATTGTCGAAGAAACAAGGAAGAAGAATAAGGCAAAATTTTGGGATGGTCGTCCCAAATTCTTATCCTGCTTTGTTCCTGTGCTGAAGTCCAAAAACTTAGCACGGTCTACCCATGCCACATGGCACAACTGTATCAAATTTGCCAATTTGAAGTCTACATAAATCTCTTTCCCCGTTTGTTTAATTACCTAGGTTTTAAAGTAGGGTTAGCTTGGTTTTTAGGGTTCTGAAGGTAGTATTTAGGAGTATATTAGTACTCAGTTTTGCTAATATAGCCACATTTCAATTTATTTAATTGTTAATTACAAGTATTTGAATCTCTTTAAGTGGCAATTGCTCTTCAAACTCTTCAATTGCATTTGTAGTTTCATACTTCAATGATGTTTACTTTTGAATCTCGTTTTTTTTTTTTTTTCCTTTCTCTATTTTCAAGCTTGCTCTTTCATATATCAAATCTTCATTTCAACTCTCCCCTTCTTTATTTAGGATTTCAAGCTGGGATTTGAAAATCCACTTTTGACAAGTTGAACATATGATTACTTATGGGTTAGATTCGCCACAAGTTTCATCCACTTGCTCGAACGATGGATGCCAAACCTCCATTGTTGGATTTTTAAACTTTTTGAGCTAGTCTATTTTCTCTAGCTTCTCTTAGTTAGAAGATTTAATGTTTTCCCAGTTAAATCAGATGCTTTGTCACTCTATTGTTAGTTAGAATCATGTTTTGTATTGATTGTGCTAATTGTATTTTGTTTTAGATTAGTTTGATTAATTATATTGAGATTAAAATTAGTGAACAATTAGTTTAATTAACTATCATACTTAGTCACATTTATTACTTTCCTTACATTAGATTTAGGTAGGATAACAAGTGACTTGATTTCAACTCTGTCCCAGAGGACAACAAAATTTCCACCCTTATTGTCCAAAATACTACTCACCAAATTAGCGTCATTGCTGGGGACAGTGGCGCAAAATTAGGCCACTTGTGTTTTCATAGCTCTTCAATATTTATTTTAGTGATGTTTGTGTGTTTTAGTCATGTGTACTAAAAAACTAAACATCCTTAGAAATTGAAACATTTTAAATCTGTTTTTGAAAACGGTAAATTTTCATTTCGCCCCATATAAGCAATAGTTGTTTACCATTATGGGGATCCTTTAAATGTTTTGCTTAATATGCTCATTACGGTTATTCATATGGAAAATAGGAAATCTTGTGCGCTATTAGTGAGGGTGAGGATTATGAAACTCGTACTCTTTTGCAGTATTGAGACTTCATTCGAAAATTGTTGATTAAGTTTGGGATATTCTTAAATGGTTAGTTGGCGATACAAATAAGTTTGAGGAGGTTAGTTAGGCATTCGGGATGTCATTCCCTTATCCATGTTTTTCATGCAAGATTAAATTACAAGGAATAATTTGGTGAATCTTGTGCTTCTTCCCCAATCTCTTGAATATGGTCCCCTTCCTTGTGATTCTTATCAATCGTCCGGCCATGATACTAACTCTTTTCCTCATGTTATTTCTATGGGCTCTAGACTTGAGCAATTTGAGCAAGAAATGAAAAACTATAGAGAGTCCATGGAGAACATGACAAGTACATTTATAAATCAATTCTCAGAGCTGGTTAAAATTCATGTAGAGAGTACTGTGCATGTGTTACATGAGGCCGACCTTAGAGTTGGACCTTCCCCACCTGAGGGTTATTTGTTGGGTGAGTTTGAGTCCTCTGCCCTTTGAGCTCTGAATTTCAATTTGATACTCATTTATGTGACTTTGAGAGTAAGAAAGTCATCTCTTCACCTTCTTTTACATGTGGTTCTCCCTTTGATGCTAGCATTTCTATGGAAACCCTCGAGGATGCCCTGATTATCCTTGACCCCCCCCCCTCTTCCTTAGCTTCTCTAGGAATGCTCAAGAAGAGTGAGGAATGCTAAAGTAATGCTAGTGTGCTTGATCGTGAGTGTGATGATTGGTGCAATTGTAATGTTGATGAGGAGAATTGTATAGTTCAGGAGATTCCTTTAGGAGAGTCATTTGAGATGCTTGTGCATGAGGTTTCTCCTCCTTGTCTTGAGCTTGTTAAATACATGTCCCCCAACCTTCTTGGCTTAACTCTCGCTTCTCTTACTTGGTCACTGCCCTGTCCTTCCCATAGGCATGAATTTTTGAGGCCTCTTAACTTCTTTGTGAACAATGATGTTAATGTGGACTTGAGTCATGTGGATAACCAGTTTGAAGAAACTATGCAATTTTTACATAATTTATGACAAATCTATGTATTTATATAATATAATAATTCATCAATAATATACATTTTATGAATATAGTAATATTAATTTTTTATATTGCACTTAAATTGTGAAACATTTTATTTCATTATACAATGTAATTTTTCAAATGTAAACGAATTTTAAAATAAAAGTATTTATATTATTAGTAAAATAAATCCAATTATTGACAAAGAATAGATGATTTGCATTTAATCATAATTTAAGCAATTAAATGCTTTTACAAGTGTTAAATTATGTTGAATTGTACTAAATTGAATTATGTTGAATGATATTAAATTATGTTTAACTATGCTAAATTATGCTAAAATATATTAAATGCCGATAATGAATATTTATCAAACATTGAAAAGAACATGCCCATGAGACAGAATTTAGGTAGTTGTAGTTCTTGCTATCTACAGTTAATGAAACACTTACACGAACCACTTCTAATGTTAAATTTTTTATATCAGTTGGGCCATAAACAAATGAATCGTATATATAAGTTCAAATGAAGTTTCAACCCAAAACCAATTGATAATAGGTGGAGTAACTCACAAATATATATACATGTTTAATTTAAGCCATTCAATTTTATCAATGTGGGACAAACCCCACTTTCACACTCCAATATGTTCCCTCACGTGTGAGTTATTTATAAGACTGAACACTTACATACAATTTCAATCAAATAGGGACGGCAACAAATCAAGGTCGATTAGTTTGCTCTGATACCATGTTAAATTTTTGTCTATTAGTTGGGCCATAAACAAATGAGTCATATATATAAGTTCAAATGCAATTCCAACCTAAAAATAATTAGCAATGAATGGAGTATTTCATAAACTTATATACATACTCATATTTTGGCCCTATTCTTTTTGCGTTTGAGAGGATTTAGCTAATAACTTACAGCTTCTTACAGCTTCTTACATCTCCTTACAGCTCCTTACATCTCCTTACATCCTTAACAAAATCCTCATAGCTTCTTATATATTTTTATATTTTCTTACATCTTCTTACATCCCATTTAGATTTTTGTATAACATTTATTTATCTTTGTTCTATTAATTACAAAAATATGTATATTTTTTTAATACTATCAATATACAGAATTTGTGAATATGTTATGATGAACACAACATTTATATAAACATAAAAACAAAATTTAATGACGTAAATTATATTTAAGTTTCGACTTGAACAATATATGTTATTATAGATGAAATAAGGGAACATGCTTTTAAAATTATAATACAAAACTTTCGTTCATGTTTAAGTCTGAATCATATATAAAAACTATCAAGCTGTATGTGATGAAAGTATTATAGTTATTTAATCCCTAAAGTTAACTGTGACAAGTTTATTGCTATCATTCTACGGTTGAATATTCAGTGGTCATTCCAAATTTTGTTCCCTTGCTGAGATTGATATGCACTTATTATGCAGAATAACAAGATTGTGGAGAGTACAACAAGAAACGATTATCTCAAGCTGTTGCTCCTGTCTCATTTAAAATTGTTTACTTCAAATAGGATCTTATTTTAAGAGTTGCATTTTTTGTGAGAATTTTTATTTTTTTTGGCTAGACTTTGCTTATTGGGAGATCAAACTAATGTAGATATAAGAAATCACCTGAAGTGTAGGAAGTTTCAATTGAAAAAATTTGTCGGGTTTAATATATTTTATTGTTGTTTAATTTACTTGGTTATAAGCTTATTTTCATTAATTATATTATTTTAATATTATTATTTCTCATCCAAAACGTTCATTGTAAAAGAAACAAATTTTGTTTCAATAATATTAAGAAATTATTTGTTTATTGATGGTATCAAATTTGATTCGTAAATATGACTAATATATTACACGTTATTTCATAAATCACACATTAAACACCAATAACATGCATACATGTCTACAAATTATACTATACAACTCTTTAACAATTTAACAACTCTTTACGTCTATCCTTACAACTTCTTACAACTCCTCACATATCTCTATACAACTCCTTACATCTTCTTGCAGTTTTTTATGACTTCTTTATCTTCTTATATTTTCTTGTAACTTACAACTGTATTTTATTACAAATAAAAATAGATCATTTATCAATGTATGACAAACTCCGCTTTTTACCTTCTAAGTTTCCAACATTATCAATTTTCAGGCATGGCCTATGGTCCAATTTTCCCAACCCAGGTGACCTCATCCTATAAATTTCTGCAAAGCGATTGGCCCATTCCCAATCAGCCTTGGGTATTTTCTCTCTCGTCAAGGGATCTGTCCCTACTGCCTTCCATCTGCCATTAAACAAAGCCCCTTAGAGACAAAGAGAGAGACTGATAGCTCCTTTATATTGGAATAACGTCTTCATCAGACTTCGATTTCACGTACAATTCGTATAATATTTTTATATCGATCCAGTAAATGCAAACCAAACCCGAAGACCTTTGAATTGGTTGATCGATTACGTTCTGGGTAGCTTTTAAAAATCTGTCTTCTGGTGTATTTATTGCGAGCCATCTAGAGAGAGAGAGAGAGACAGAGAGAGAGAGGGAGAATGAAATTCTGCAAGACATACGCCGAGTACATGCAAGGAATGAAGAAAGATCTGCCAGAAGTTGGGTTCAAAAAATTGAAGAAGATTCTGAAGAAATGTAGGCAAGACCTTCAATCTCATCACGACTCTGTTAATGGCGACCGTACTGCCTCCAACTGCCCTCTTCAATGCGCTGGTAAGTTCTGAAATCCCCTAACGATAAATGAATTGAACAAAATTTCCAATTTGTTTGAATTTGGATGTTTCTTCAAGGCTTTCTGGTGGAATGACGCTGAGTTTGTTGATTTGATATTGTAGAGTATGTGACCCTTTGGCTTATGCATGTTATGTTGATCACCTAGAGCTAACAATTTAACCTTGATTTCGCATCTTCATGTTATTTTAGATTCGTGTGTATTTATTTTAAATTTTAATCAATTTTGCATGGCTTAAGATTTTATTTCTAAGTTATGTATTTTCACAGGTCCTTCCTTCACATAATCATATGAACGTCCTCTTTGTCAAGGTTGAGATGCATTTACGGAGTGTATTTGAACAGGGCATGCATACTTTTTATGGGGCCATATTACCCCATAATCTTGTGAGCAACATAGTTTTTCACCTGTCAAGTCTATATTACAAAGTGCCAGGCCGTGTCATGGCTGATTCCTAGTGTCAATGATCCAGATTTAGTTTAAATCTAATGGTAATTAATCTACATTTGCGTATGCGGTGGGCATTTCTTCCAGTCTTTGTCAAGGAAATGTCAGCCACAATGTCTTGTTTCAATTATCATGCGCAGAAGTTGCTTACCTTATTTAGCAAAGTGGTTTATTGACTATATGAAGAGGGTACACATACTTTTCACTTGGGGATATTATACTTAATGGTAAAGAATTGCTCTGAGAAATGCCATGGTATTGGAACTAAGTGCAACAATACTAAGCATGGTTAGAAGGGGTACTTTTGGGACAGTCTTATCTGGCCTTGAATACGTTTTTTGAAGCAAAATAGCTTTTTTGACTAGTGAAACCTGTATCTTTTTGTGTGATTTCAAATACTACATTCTAGCATGCGAGACTATGGCTGATTCAATGATTAATCTGCAATTGGTTGATTTGTAATGGTGATAATCTGCTTGCAGTATGCGATGGGACATTTTTCCCTTCTCTGCTCAACGAAATGTCAGCCATAGTATCTTGTTTCAATGATCGCGCTCAAAAGTTGTTCAGCTTGCATCTGGCAAAAGGTTTTAAAAAGTATTATGTATGGTGCAAAGGCAAGCATGACCATGGTTCTTTGATTCAGGAGGGACAGGACCTAGTTACTTACGCCGTGATTAATGCCATCGCAGTTCGGAAAATTTTGAAGAAGTATGATAAGGTAGAACCTTCTGACTTTAGAGATTCGTTGGGATTCTGTGGAATCTGTCAAGACATTAAAATAATAGGTAATTTGCAAGATAATTTGCTTGTGTTGATATAATTATTTTAATGACAGATTCATGACTCTGAGCAAGCTCAAAAGTTCAAATCTGAAGCCCAAAATATGCATGCCGAGATCCTCCAGTCTCCATGGCTCTGTGAGCTTATGGCTTTCCACATCAATTTGAGGGAAGAGAATCCAAATGCAAAGACTAAAACGCCGTCTGAATTGTTTGAGTGCTGCTATCTGAAATTTACTGATGGAAGCCATCTTTAATCTGTGAGCTCTTCAACTCCATCAAGCTTGATATTGACTTGACGTGTTCTGTTTGTTTGGTGAGTACACATATCTCTGTCCAACAGCTTTTTACAGTTTTGTACTTTATTCATTGTTTGGTCACATGGATTTGAAGCTTTACAAAACCAATAGCTTGAAGTTGACTTTTTTTAATAAATATACATATATAATTCTGGGTCAGCTGTTCCACTTGTATGTTTGAATATTCAACTTGATTATCAATCTTTATCCATGTTTAAGAATGAAGCATGAATTGTCACAGAGCTTATCTTGAAACCTCCCCTCATGGGTGACGCTGGCCTTTTCATATTATTCTAAGAATTTTTAGCTATTCATGAACCATGGCAATATCCACCTATTTTTTTATCTCACCGCAACAAAGTAATTGTGTCTGTTTCTGTGTTCTGCATTCGATTGTGTCACAACAGGTTATTTGTCCATGATGGCATTTCTATCCGTCTCTTGACAGAACAAAAATCCTTAGATGTGAACTGGAATGTAGTGCGTGAAGACTGAAGAGTAAACATTACAACTTTCAATCATTAACAGTTGTCTTGCCAGCAGCTTGATCACCCCAACAAATATTTCTTAGTTGTGTTTTTTTTTTTTGGGGGGGGGGGGGGGGGGCGGTCAAAGAGGGTGTTGATTTATAACAATTTTAGTAAGGCTCAAAGAGAAACAGATGAGAATGGACTATTATTCTGCAATGCCCATCCTTGCTGCGTCAAGTTTCCTTTTAAGTATTTTATTATATATTTCAATTTGATCTATTTGATGATGGAGACCTCTCTGAACTGCTTGATCCTTGGCTTATAGCTGACCCTAGGATATTTACTAGCGCAAGGAACGGTTATAAAATTTTTTAGAGCCAAATTAACTATTCAACTCCTGGATTAGGGCTAGTTTCCCATTTTCTTTGTCGCAACCTGCATTTAGAATCATGAGGCTGTCATGCATCAAATATGCGTAATATTTTCCCCATGAGAATTGCAGTGTGCTGTAGCAGCCAGAATTTCCAACCTTGAGGTTCAGATTTGATTCTACGCAACCACTGGCACCTAAAACTTGGTTTAGGGTCTCTCACTTCTGAGTTGTAGGGAACTTGGCTAGTATCACTAATTTGTGATGGTTTATTAACCTTCATGCAAAATTTATCAAAAGAAGTTGAATGGGTGACCAGGACACCCGTGTCTCTTGAAGAGATCCACCCCTGCATGCAACAATAGGAATTAGGTTGGGCCATTCTCACTGATATGCCACCTTCACAGCTAAGGTCCTTAATTCGTAGCTGGTACCTAGTATTGAGCCAGACAGGGTTCACGAACCATCCTTTGCTCCCCCTATGTGCCCGGGAAGTCCCCGGGGGGGGATTTTCTCTCAATGTCTTTAGCGCACATTCAACAAATAAACTGTTGATGTGTATTTGAAATGTGGAAGAGTGCTAAGAGTTTGGATGGAATTGCAAAAACCTAATGGATTTTTCGAATGCGGAAAACAGGACACGGTGTTTGACCCTGTCACTCTTACCTGTGGTCATACCTTCTGCTACATGTATGCCTGCTCTTGTGCATCAGTGACTGTAGTTGATGGACTACTGGCAGCATCTCCAAAGGAGAGGTGCCCTCTTTGCCGAGAGGTAAATCATAATGCTCTTTGCTTTTTGAATCACTCAGGACAGCTAACATTCTTGCCAATCTATGCAGACTATACTGTGATACGGCATGTGACTCCTTTCTAATTTTGTGCTCCTGATATGAATCTATATTTTCTCATACAGCACCTAATATTAGTTAGAGTGTTCAGTATCCAGTACAGTTACAACTCACAAGAGGTGAAATCAAGACTACAACGGGAATAGCCTAGAAGTATACAGCTTTTGCTTCTTGCATAATACCTTAATGTGATTCATGTGTTTCCTGAATGACTTCCATCAATTTCAGGCTGGAGTCTATGAAGGTGCTTTGCAGTTGGATGAACTTAATAATCAACCGAATTTGCTTTATTCATTCATTTTATGATATTCTACTGAGCCGGAGGTTTGCCTGCTTCAATTTGAAATATAGTTTACTAGTTTGATTCTTGTGAATCCTTATCCATAGAACCTCTCCTTCCACATACAACCCTCATACTTGCTCCATGCTACTCCCCCCCAACCCCCCCCCC